>JARQZK010003635.1:415000-522500 GCA_030704885.1 Cynegetis impunctata
CAGTTCTGCCTTCAATGAAACTAGGTTTTAACTTTTTTTCATTAGGTTTATTGGTATGCGATTTAGATTTTTGTAACCTTGAAACAATGTCTCAAATCTTTCGTATCAAACTTTGCTATATTTCTAACTGATTACTTGATAAAAACGTGAATAACTTTCTTATTTCAAATAAAATGCTTTGTATATTTCAGCAAATTTACTGTTAAATTACCATTCGATTGATGTAAATTCCGTATAATAATAATAAAGATATTTTATTTTTCACGGTTGCTAAAAATACACTCATTATGACCCAGGGCGTTATGAGCGGGCATTATGGATCATAACGCCCGCTCATTGTACGTGGACAACTGAAGCAACTTCCATTGATCCAATACTTCATAATCCTTGTCGTATACGACTTTGGATTTCTCCGGCAATGAATTATTCGCAGCTTTGGCTACATTTTCTAAAATATTCTTGGGTGAATTCAGTTTTATTTCCATTATTGCTATAAGACTACACAAAGAAAGCAGCAATGACATTCACTAAAAATGATGACACAAATATTCACAAACGTCAGAATATCAACAAACGACATGCCTACTATGAGAAGGAAAATGGAAAGTATAGGAGCAATGAACCGATTTAAAAATCGATTTTTCATTATAATAAAATGATTTTTCCGTGAAAAATAAAATCTTGTATGCACCACGTGCGTTACTAGATCCTAACGCCCATCGGGCAACATTCATCTATCGGGTCAAAGGCCCACGGGCCGAATGTTACCCTCCGGGCGTTATGATCTATATAACGCACTTGGTACATGAATAACGAAGTATTACAATCTTTTAATAACAAGCAAGTTACTTTCACGTATCCATGGTTACCAAAAACAAAAATTGTTCATTGCGTCAGCTCTTGTAGCATTTGTTCAGTTAAAATGGATTTCACGCGACAAGAAATGATAGATTTGGTTTATTGTATTGTAGAACGGAGCGCATTCGACATTTTGTGTTGAAATTTGAGTGGACAGGCAGAAATTTCTGATAACGCACTCGTCTCTTGAAGTTACGCAAATTCGTGGACTCGTAACTACAGCGCCATTATGTATCGGCATCGGCATCACAGCTTTGATAGTACTGAGCATAATGGGACATCAACCGACGTAATCGAATGACATCTAATTCAATAAATTGATTGATCATCGACACGGACGAGAAAAGCAACTTGGACTGATGAATAAGGTTCGAGCAATTAATGGGTTGTTTTTGCCTATTCGCTCTGTCCTATAATCCTCTGATATATTCACAGGAATATATGAACTAATATCTTTGAACAAACTTTGGAACCTATTCGCTTTCTCGAAGTAATTTCGTATGACTCAATTCAGATGTATATCATAGAAATTGGCAAATATAAACTTTCAGCTAATGTGGGAGGAATACTCAGCAGCTATAGGTATCCAAGTTCACTTTGTTCAACAAATTCATGAATATCTAATAATAATTCATTCCACCATCCAGAAGTTATTTGGTTAGCACTTCAATTAGGTGATTCATAAATATTCTATTTCTCAGCATTCCAATTTATAAAATGAAACAACATTGAAGATGTATTTTAATTTTAAAAACTCTTTATTGGTACCTACCATTACAATATTCCTCATTCTTAACTTTAAACCTCTAAATAGTGTACCTTTGCCCCGAGATTATAAATACATTTGAATGCCAACAAAAATAAATTGGCTTGAATCCTGTGAAGATATTCACACACAAATATATGATCCACAGTCATTACAAAACATGAACATTCTACATAAGTAGTCAGCAGTTATTTGCAGCGAGACAGGTATATTGTATTAAGTTGAATTTTCAAGTATAATTTCAGGCTTTTAAGTACAATTTTAGATTCTTAGAAAATGCTTAAAGTTTTAAATTGTTTTCAAATTGTCCGGCAAATCATTGAAAGATCTAATTGCACAATGCACAGGACTGAATAAACTCACATCGGTTCCACTTGATTGTAAATACAGATTGTTTCGTGTTCTCGTTCTATATGTATGTATTTCATTTATATATGAATGTATATTTGTATTCATTTCTTATTTTAATTTGTTGTATTAATTTACATTGTTCTAATTTTAATATTGCATTCATTTCATCGATGTCTAAATCTTTGTATGTATAATTTTTCGGTAGCAGTTAGCATGTTACAACTGACAATACTTAAAAGTATCGTCGAAGTTTCGTGCGCACATACAATATGTGTACTTCAATAACTTGAAAAGTCTATACCTATAATTCAATTAATATATATGATGAGATTTCATAAAACACTTTGCATTGCATATAAAAATACGATTTAATAAGCTCCTTTATATCACACCCTGTATATTATCGCATTTGTGTTTGCTCTTCACAATCAATTTGAATAAGAAATCAAAAATACATGAATTAATATATAGGGAAAAGAACTTCAATCATTTATTCATTATATAATAACTTTCTACTTGAATGTCAACCAGAAATTTAGAGAGAATATAACTTTCCAAGTCAAAGTGATTTGAGGATATTTGAAAACACTGGTTCATTCTATTCACAAACGTCATGTTTATACCAGAGAATTCATCTGAAAATTTTCTTAGATCTTATCGGGTCAAAACGTCGGAGGATGCCTTGCGGATCTAAACAGTTCTTCAGAACCCTTGGCAGCCAAACATCTCGATCTAGTTATGACGATATTTTCCCTCGTGCCGTAAAGCTCCGTTAGCTAAAAAAAAAGGAACGTAAAGAAAATAGAACAACCCTTCTCCTGATCCCCACAATGGGATCGGATAGTTATCGGAGTCGACTCCGAAGAAACGGATTACGGAGCCCTTCAGCCTGTTAGGTTTTCTCAACAATAAAATGACGGCTGGCTTCATAAAACACAATTGAAAGCTTGTCGTTGGGAAAAACGCGCGAATCGCGAGGTATGCCGCTAGAGACGCCAGTAATGACGCCGCAAACGGCCCTGTCGATGGCAGCAGCGTCGATGAAGAGAAATTAGGTGTTATCGTCGTGCGTACGTGCAGGGCCGTACACTTGAATGTTGTTGATTATATGTGTCTGTACACTTACTATTTTATCAGCATGCTGGAGCGGAGACATCGGAAAAAAACCCTATTATCAACTAACTGCCTACTTCCTATACCTAATATTATCTTTCTACATGAGAGAAAAATTGCAATAAGTTACTACTAACAATATAAAAAAATATGTAGACTACTAGAGAACCATCACCAAGGTCGTATTTTCCCTCATTTTCCTTTCTTACATAGAAATTCATATCCCTCTAAGTCAAACTAGCGTTGAAAACACTTTGAAAGAGTTAAAGTACTTAAAAATCAATGTATGTACCAAATTTAATGCCTCTTGTTCAATCTGCAGAAACTGTGGAGGTTTGCAAGATCTGAAATTCCAAGAAAAAACAAGAAATCTTTGCATAGAATTAGCAGGGAATAGAAAGAAAGCCATTTCCCTAAAAGTAACTTTACCCACGTACAATCCTCCATCTCAATTTTGAGGTGATTTAGAGTTGCGAAAATCCTTTTAGTCATACACTCTCCAACACGCTGAAATTCAGTTATTTTGTTCATAATATATTCCAACATATTTTGCCACCGGCTTCGCTCATGAACCTTACTTAATTAATTTCGAATGAATTTACTCAAATTTAACCAGTTTTTTTGTATCTCAATAACAACTCCCTGGTACTAGATTACACATAAAACATATTACTGTCTCGTTCTGCTTGGCTCTTGTGGGGAGTTTCTGTATTTTTCTATGTTGTCTTATTTCTGAAGCTGTGGTTAGGATATCTTCAGGTTAATAACTTTCAGGTTCGGCAGCTTTGGATGAAATTCAAGAATAAAGACAGTTGCCAACATATATAATGACAATCGTCAAAATTGATAAAAACAGTTGTCAAAATTAATAATCAAAGTTGTCAAAATTAATTATGACAGCTGAAGCATGAATAACCAACATACAGAAATTAAAGTTTATCGGCGACTATTTCCCTCGTCTTAATTTCCACCGATCACAAACGCGCAATTTTGAATAATAAATGGTTTCTAGATGAAAAAATTGTATGACAGCACCTGTCAGCAGTTTTTTCAGGTTTACCCGCGAGAAAACTTGACAAAAATTACAATATTTTTTAGAAAAACTAATTATGGTCTCCTATGACATCAGAAAACGAAGTGCAGGTGCAGCTAATGCTTCTTGTTGCTCAGCAACGTGTTTTCTTCGATTTTTTTCGGAAGAGTTAGATGCCCCTACATTTTTGGAAGTATGATTTCGTAGATATATTATTCAGAAAGTGAATTATTTTTGATTTTAAGTACATATACTAAGGAAGATATTTTGTTATCTCACTAACATAGTAACGGATGATTATGAAAATGTTAATAATCTATACGTGAAAAAAAAGCTTTCTTTTAATTTTCTAGCATATTGCGCATGAAAAAGTGTGGGATTTTGCATAGATGAAGTTTATTCAGGGAAGGAGTGCAGAAAGCTGAAATTCATATAGAATAAGTGCTACAAATACATCGAATTAAAGTTCTTATGAAACTATTTCCGTAGAAAAACTACTAAAGCGCCTTCGCCACGTTATGTGATCGTTGTTTCGTTTCAATTCTTATTTTAATTATAGTCAAATTTTTGCCACTATGTGACCACTAGAAGGCGCTGAGCTACAAATAATTCCTTTGCAATGATTCCACTCGAATAACTCGTTGCACTCAAAACAATGATCCACTAGATCTGCGGGACTTCATATTCACCTTCCTTTCTCTGAATTCCAGATGAATTAAAATCTATAATTTCCTTTCGGAATCGAACAAAATCTTATTTTCTTGATAGACCTTATTACTCTGTAGAGGACTACTCTTCTGAGCATTGATTGATTGATATGACCAAAAAAAATTGGCGCTCGCGGTTCTATTGTTGATAATATGAAATTTGTATACGTATATTTTTTATGGAAATGTGGTTTTATATGTTTTTATTTCTAAGCTTTACATTGTGTGGTTCTTAGGTTTTTTCACTTGATGTGTTTTTGTTTCTATATGTTACATTGTTTAGTGTTACGCTTTGTCGATCAATTGTATAATTTAAAAGACAATGGAGCATATTTTGATTCGATTCTTGATTTGACTGCATCGAAAATTCGTCATTCAACAAAATATACGTCTCAAGTGTTTATCACGCAAAATTCGTTCCACGAAGACTGTTATCGAATTTTCGCCAATTCCTCAATCTTCAATCAACTGCTAAATTTTGAAATAACAAGGAAAGTTTTCCACAGTGCCTGTCGCCCGGCCCTGATTTCCTGGGCTTTCCGTCCAACGTGAAGAAGTTCTGAGAAAAGAATTATCGCCGATATCAGATTGTTACTATAATAGAGACTCCAGTTATTTATTTGTTCGAAAAGCCCTAGCCCGTACATTTCGTGCGAAAATTGAAAACTAGGATGAAGTGTTAAGAAAATCGAGTGTGAAGTGATAACAGAAATAACATTGTTAGTTATTGATGATTTCGTTTTTCCTTCTCGATGGAAAATTCTCTTTAGTTCCGTATAATAATTCAGCCTGTCGTTGAAGATCGATCGTAAATAATCAGATTGGCGTGAAAGATTGATCGAAAATATCGTACCTATTTCACAATAATTTTTTCTAACAAAGATATTGTCTTCATCAGTGAAAGGAGTGTTATCATTTAATTAAACAGACAGTGAAATTTATAATAAATAACAGGAACATTGATTCTATGTGCACAATATTGTTAGTAAAATATTCAGTTTTCACTTTCTCAAGAATATAAAGAGTTCGTTTCGAGTATAGTTTCTAAACAATTGTGGATATTTGTCTTCAAGAAGAACTGATAAAACTGTCAAGTGATTGGACATTGAAATTGACTGTCAAAATTGCTGATACCATTGTATAGAGGAGAAGGTGGTAATGTGACCCCTGCAGGTATTTTGGCCCCCTTCAATATTTGTTTATTGAAACAGTGCCATCTAGTGAGAAGTAGTAAAACTGGTAGATAACGAGACTAAGGTAATTTATATCTAAAGCCGATGCTAGAGGGCTTTTCATATTTTTGTAATTCAAACAGGTCGTAACGGATACTGGCGAAAACTTTTCACGTGGGTTGTTTATAATCCATATTTGTTTAACAAATTGATTTTGGATGCACCTGCCGCAATGATTGTACGTAGTGAACGTTAGTAACTTGGATTGTAAGGTTAGTATCATTCAATAAGTTGTTCATTTAAAAACTTATCATGTGATTGTGAAATGTCCCTAATTGTTAATATGGTCCCCTAATATTGTTTGTATTATGACCACGGGGGGCCATATTAGATATACGTGTGGCTTTATTCATTATTTTGATTTGCTTCTGGTTTCAGATGCCGCGAAAGAATTTAACGCCTACTTCAAAAAAAATTAAAAAAACATGGGATCCAGAAAAAATAAAACAAGCAGTTCAAGTCGTCCGAGATAAAACTATCGGTTATAAAAAAGCAGTAAAACCTTTCGCTGTCCCTAGATCTACGTTGAGACGTCTTGTGAAAGATACTGGAGTATCTTTAGACATGATAGTGAATAAACCACTTAGAAGGAAGCCTATCTTGCCAGCTCATTAAGAGAAACGTTTACGTGACTATATATTGTACATAGAGGCGAAATTTTATGGATTGACTAGACAGGATAGCAGTAAATGGTTTTCGTGCCACGGGCATATACCCATTCAATCCACAAATCTTCACCGATGTTGATTTTTTGGCAGATGCACAAAATAACGCAAGCACGTCTGCCACAAGAGATCCTAGTAATCAGACAGAAGCAGAAGTTGTCCAGGATTCGGCTGAAAGGTTTGAAACTGTCGAAAGTCAGTCAGAAGACTTGGATATCCTTCTAGTTCCTGGCGTCAAACGAAAGACTTCTAACAAAGGAAGAAAAACTACGACTGCAAAGGTTATAACGTCTTCTCCTTACAAAAACCAGTTGTCTGAATCCTTGCAATTAGCAGAAACTCGAAGAGGGTGAGGATTAGGACAAGTACGTGGACGTAGCCGGGGTAGAGGCCATGTTCGCGGACGTGAACCCATCGGCTCTGATGAGAGTGACAGCTCGAATGACCATGAAATCAGGAGCAATAGCTGTGATAACTCAGATTATGGAGACAATCTGCAAGCAGATAGGCCTGCCGAAAATGAAGATGTAAGTTGTATTTTCTGCGACACTGCTTACTCCGATGATCGACGAGGCGAAGAGTGGATACAATGCCAAAGTTGCCTTCTATGGGCTCATAACACCTGTGCGGGGCCTGAAGGAGAGCACTATATCTGCGATTTTTGTCGTTAATTTTTTCGTACTTTTAATATGGCCCCCAGGGTGCCATAATACCCTCATCATATCTCAATTAGTTGAATTTGTACTTTTTTAAAATAATAAATTTTCACAACAAATTAATTGGATTTCATCAAATACAAACTCAAACACGAATGAACAGATAATTGCTCAATCTTTTAACGTATAATATCAATTTATAGACCTATTATTTCAAATATTATAAGCTAAAAACAAAATGGGGGGTCACATTACCACCTTCTCCTCTACTAAATAAGAACTGAAAAGAAAGAACTGTTGTCCTCCTCATCGTTGAAAACTTTGATTTTATTTTCTATATCCTCCAGTTGCCAACAACAATTTAAAACAATAGTGAATACGAAAATTGGTTAATTTCAAGACGGAGATTCACATTAATTGAACTGGAAGAGGTTGTTCAATTAATGTACAATTTCTGTGTCTATTCTTTCAGATCAATAATTGAAACACTATCTGTATCAATTTCTTTCTTATGTATCTTGCGACCCCCCCATATATGTCTGTTCAGGGATCGCGACCCATCGGTTGAGAACCCCTGATTTCGGAAAAAAGTACCGTCGCAAAGGTCGTATTTTTGGCTAGAAGTTCAGATGTCGAGATGCGGTTCAAATGAAATGAATAATGGTTTGAAAAACAACGCTTTGATAGCAAACCGAAACACAAATTAAAAATTAATTTTTCTAATTTTGACATATAAAGTGACACTTTTAAAAACTGATTGACATTATGAAACGTCTCACTTTTTGTAACTAGTTGCATAAAGTAAAATTTTATGCAATTGGTGACGAAAAATGTATTTCAAAATTAGTGACAAAAAGAATTATTCTATTTATTAAACTGTTATAATAAGTTAAAAACATAAATTATAAATTAATTAATTATTATAAATATTGATAACACAATTATTGCAATTATTCAAATTAATTCCTGACGACAAATTTTTTTCATTGCTCGAACTTAATGTTATTTGGGAAGCGGCGCACATTGCATTAGATGTTTCACCAAATATTTTTTTATTATTCACGGAATTTTCAACATATCCTTCCGCAACAGAGGTAGATTTCCAACCTCCATGCCTCTTTAATTTTAAAATATCAGTGCCACTGTGTGCTAGGAAAGTGGCAGAGCTTCTTCTGAAGCAGTGGCCAGTATATAGAATAGGATTTGAAAGACCAAGAAATTGTGCAATAACTTTTGGCAGACTGCTGAATGTGTTAATTCCCACAGGATTTCTGGTACATTTTCCATTCGCATAATTTACAGAAAATCTGTTGTGTTTAAGAACCCGGGGGCGCAACTTAATATATTTTCTTAATATTTCAACAAGATTCGTATTTTCAATGTCTCCAGTGGTAATTGCAAACTGCCGTATAACTTTTGTTTTTGAAGATGGGATATCAACACGAAAATGGCTTCCTTCGTCTATAATATTTTCAACTGGAAGAAATGTTAATTCTGGATTGATTGGGCCGATACTTGGTGTAAATTAATAAACATATTAAAACAATGGTTAAAAATAACAATTTACACATTTATTATAAGAAATAACGCATGACGCACGTTTCGGTGGAACTTCACCTTCTTCTTGAAGAAGGTGAAGTTCCACCGTGTAAATTGTTATTTTTAAAAATTGTTTTAAAATGTTAATTCTGCTTTTCTGCATGCTCCTGCCATTCAAATTATCATTGCAACCTTAGACATTAAGTATTCTTTTTCATCAGCTTCCACTAAATATTTGGCAAAATCTTCTTTAATAAAAACTTTTGACTTTTTAGCACTGTACCCGTCCGCTTGCCTTTTAATATATGCTACCAAATTTGTATATTTTTTAATATCAATATTCCTTTTCAGATTTCGTTCAGACCTTAACATTGAGAAGTGTCCATAATGTGGAAACTTTTAGATCTTTCTTACTCTCAAAATATGCAAGTAAAACTTTCTCATTAAGATGTTTAATTTTCTTCTCATCACACCACGTAACAAATTTTTCGTATGGCTAATAATAAACTGCCTTTGACTTTTTGGGAATTACTGATAATAGAGCATTACCTGCTGCCTCTTCAATATCGCTTGGTAGCTCTTCAGAACTTGAATCACTCATTTTTCAAAAATAAAACTAAAAATATATCAATCTCGCTGAAAACCTTCCGTCTCGACTTTTTCACAAAATGTCAAACTGACAACTAACATGGAGTAACAGCAACAAACTAAATTTATGTTTTCCAAATTTTTATCAATTATATTAAATTTTATTTTTTTATTACTTTCTTCAAAATTAGAAAAAATCTTGTATGCAATACGTTACGAAATGAAATTTTGTGTAAATTGTGAGTTTTTGCGAAACTCACTTCGTTCGTTCCGCAAAAATCTCACGCGTTACACAAAATTAGGCATTTCGTAACTGATGGCATAAATAGCTATTATTTCATTGGGTTATTGTGTACTGAAGAACCAAGATTCAATAGCAACCCGTAATAACATCGCCTACTATAATGGTTTTGAGGGGGAAGACCACTAATGCTCTTCCATTTTCTTCACCCTTTAGGAAGAGAAAGGGGTCAACTTCGAAATTATTAATGGAAACCATTATTACAGACTCGTGTTCTATGGCAAAAAATAAGAAAGTTTCGTACGAACAATTTTTTACGATTCGTCACAGATGGTTCTGTAATCGAATTTGAATTTACCGTCTGAATGAAATTAACTTACCCGCTCTTTTAATCCTTCAAATGAAATTCTGACGTTAAGGCCGTTCAGACGGTAAATTCAAATTCGATTACAGAGCGATCATTGGGGAATTATAAAATATTGTTCGTACAAAACTCTTGTATTTTTTGCCGTAGAATACGTATCTGCAATAAAAAACGGAGGTTTCCGTTTGAAATTTCAAAGGTGACCGCTTTCCCTAGTACTGAAAGGTCTATCTTGGGACAAAATGAAATATTCATTCCAATTTTCAGAACATAGTACGATATTTGTTCTTAGTCGAAATTCGGGATTTTTTATTGTAAAAATTACTATGCCACTGGATTCAGCGTATTCCTGAATAGGTATGACCAAAATTTCATGAAAAAATATTCATTCATAACATAGTTATGAGGACTCAATATTCGAAAACTCACACTTAACAGTCACAAAAAAAACACCCAATATCAACAAATAAGAACAGAAACTTTTTTTAAATGATTTCAACAATAAAGTTCCACCAGATATATTCTCTACAAACTTCTTAAGACATCTCCCGAAAGCCGTATAATTTTATTTTTCTCTCTTACGCTCAATCGTGTAGCCATTATTTCCATGGCAACTAAGACTTAAATTGAAGAATCTATTAACTCTTAGTTTTAGTTGAAAACTTAAATGTAATTCCGTTATTTTCAGTTGAAATATTTGAGCTATTTAATCATACCTACTTAGGGGCACGCTAAACCCAGAAAATGGTGATTTTTTCAATAAAAAATCCCGAATTTCGACTGAGAAAAAAATATCGTAGTATGCCCAGAATATTGGAATAAACATTTCAAATTTTGTCCCAAGGTAGAACTTTCAGTACTTGACATTTGAAAAAGAAGCGATTGAAATCGGTTCACAACTTCAAATTTTGCAGGGGTGTTTCCATTAAAAATGGGTCACACTGTATATACATATATCAAATACGACCAAAGTCGTGGTCTAGAAGTTCTAGAACGGATCAGAAAAAATACTCCCGCACGTGACTGTTGACAGGGACAAAGTAGCAAAAAAACGAAAACCGAAGCGAAAGGGTTCTAATACCTTCTTTTCATCTTGTGATATGGGCGAATCGGGCCATTCTTTACTATTTTCCCCACACGTACGTGGAACGCTCCTATCTTCCTTTCACGCAAAATCCAATTAAAGCGCGCATTCTCATCAAGGACTCCACATGAAACCGACATTCCGCGACTGTGTGTTATTGTTCAAAGAATTTAATATGTCGCACGCGGAGTCACAATGTACCTATTGTTTCTGGCGCGGCTTCGCATCGAAAAGTTGAGGACTAGTAACTCGGGAAGACGTGTAATACGTAAGTTTCTGTAACAATGTTCGTAGAAAGGGGTGACAAACGCTCCTTTCAACTGTCTTCATGATGTTCGGTGGGAACCCGTATTGAGATATATATCTTGCCAAGTGATAATTGAATTAAGTTAAAATAACATTGTTTATACCTACGCAAAACCTTGAATGCAATCAAAAAAATTTTCTCAGAATTTATGTTATGTTAATAAATCTGTTCATATTTGTAGAATGATACAGGTTTCGTTCTAATACGTGAATTTCCATGAATTATTTTGTTCTGCCTTCCAGAAGACCAGCAATCCAAACAGCTGCAGCTCTTATCGCAAGCAACTTTAAACTGGAGGAAAAGTGGACACAATCTTGGCAAAATAGTTTATGACAATCTTCATATAAATGAATTAGTTCCTGGATCCTCAATTTCTAGAAGAACACGGTGCTATCTAAACCGCATCGACAAACCATCCACCATATAGCCTATGGATGTATAAACCGGCGAAGTCACTGCTTTACCAGTGATTTCTTGAGGACTACTCCATCGGGTACCACCTGGATCGAAAACTTAGACATTGAGATTAAGAATTTTTACCTCTGTTCTTTGCCTGAAAGAATTAAGTCAATTTAAGACACATGTGTCGCCATACGTCAAATAAATAATAATAACACCGTATATAAAGTTATTTGAAGTTCGAAGACTTCATGATGAGTTTCAGTTTAAGATTTTGAAATAGGAGAGACACAGTCTGTTCTCAATAGAAGTATCTACATCGTTACTAGTAATACATTACAATAATGACATATAAAAAATCAAGGTAGTAAGAATAGATATAAGATTTTTTCTTCTGACATTATCGATGTACTTTTGAAAAATGTAAAGTTTATGACATTTAATTCTCATTCATACGGTAGTAAACGAAAACTTTCCCATTTTAAAGATCAACGCACTTTTTTCATTTTATATTTGTTTTCTACGTTAAAAACTAAGGTCTGTCCTTCCAAACAATAATTCATTAACTATAGCTATAAACAAGAATGAACATATTATCTTCACATTTTCACATGGAATCCGAATATGAAATGAAAAATGAGGTCGCAATTCAAAATAAAAAAGATCTATTGGTATAACCGGAAACAGTAGCAGATTCAAAATATTTCAAGAGAAAATCCAGCAACAATTAGCCTCATACTCAAAATTGTTTCATCTTGGTATACGTAGTTCCTCGTATACTATATGTATTAAATTTAAATATATTTATATATTTATATATATATATATATATATATATATATATATATATATATATATATATATATATAAATATATATATATATATATATATATATATATATATATATATATATATTTATATATATATATATATATATATATATATATTTATATATATATATAAATATATATATATATATATATATATATATATATATATATATATATATATATATATATATATATATATATATATATATATATATATATATAAATATATATTCATATATATATATATATTTATATATATATATATAATAATAATTTTATGAGAATTAACGAGGACCACATTTTGAAATTTCGTAGAATTTATAGTAAATGTCCCATTTTGATATACCTTTGGGCAATTTTGATAATGAAAAGTTTCTATCTTCAACACAAGTTTAAATTATATTCGATTCTAAATAATTGGTCAGGTGTGTACCGAACGGATTGCGCCCTCCCCCAACTGAACGATAGCAGGGTAAGAAACAACCAAGAAGATGAAATAGCATGCTCCCCATATTAATAACTCCCACAAGGCACCCACGAAAACAATCAATTTTTACTCTACCTATTCGTTGTGGAATGGAACTATTTAGTTTGAGTTATATGCAAACTTCGAGAAGTCACTTCCGGAACGGAACTGCAAAGAAAATAACAAATATTTACCAGCCGGAAACTACGACAACTTCTATCAATTTAGGAGTTGGACAAAAGAAAAACAAATGAATAATAGTCTCCCTACTGCGAAAGTCATTTTGGTCTCGGAATTATTGCAATTTGCGGCGTTGCCGTTGGAAGGTTATATCTTGAAGAACGAGACTGAATTGTGATTCCACGATGCTCTTTAATGTTGGACAGACGTCTTCTAATTCAACTTAAGTATCGAGAGACGTCTCATTAACAACACGTCCTTGTACATGACCAATTAATTATCAGGGTACACAAAACGTTGCATGTCACTGACGAACAACGTTGTCAAGTCGTAGAACTTATGAAGGGTAAGACCACAATATGAAATTTGAATATTATGATAATGCATGAACATGACTATTACGAATTCGAGTTAAAAATGGGAAAAAATCCGTAAATGGTCGTGAATTATTATTGTTGCATTGCTATCACTTTTTATTGTTTCTTGTCGATCTAATATTTG
Source organism: Cynegetis impunctata (assembly GCA_030704885.1). Taxonomy (NCBI): domain Eukaryota; kingdom Metazoa; phylum Arthropoda; class Insecta; order Coleoptera; family Coccinellidae; genus Cynegetis; species Cynegetis impunctata. Next base: position 428,882 of record JARQZK010003635.1, read on the forward strand.
TAGAAGTACTGAGTTAGTACAGATTTAAATTGATTTTTCTGAATTGATAAAGTCATTATTTATTCTTCCACTAACTCCGATGATAAAACGAATTTTCAAGTGTATCTTATGTTTTTGTTTTTTGATTTGTATGATGAACATTGTATGTGCAATATGGAACGAACATAAAGCGATTTCTCGGAAAAAAAATCTTAATAAGGAAGAGTACAGATTGTGTGAAAACGATTTGTTTTTTGAGCATGATTCAATTTTCAAAAAAAGTTAGATGAAAACTTTCTGTATCTACTCATTGAGATGTAGGGCTAGGCGAATAATCAAAAAATTCAATGTCAGGTTCACTCGAAGTCCTGACTCTTGAATAACCATTTTGAATCATCAAAATAACAAAAAAATTTTATGATCTATGATACAATCACGTTTTGGGGTTTACTGAAAACGAAAGATGACTCACATTCTCCTACAATTCTATATTTGAAATAGTTGATGGAATGTTCAGCTAACTAATCAACGAAGTGGTTAGGCATGATTACTAGAATTCGGAAGGCTCCCGGTTCAAACAAACCCAGAGGTCGACGAGCCTGCCATCATCATTTATCAGTGGTTTACTCATAGTATGGATACGTCATTTAATTGTATCGGTAACTTCACTCCACGGTGTCGATAAGTTACTTCTTCCAAACGTAAAATGGCGAATCTTCTAAAACCCACCTCATCTCGTCTCCCACAATTTATCTAGTCTCACTCATCCATATAGTCCAGGAGCCAGCGACCTTTTATTGTCAATCATTTTATATCCACTGATAATTTGTAAAATACTTAAGATGATTGTACTATAAATCACTGTTAACGTCAGCTGCGGTACCGAGAGTCTGTTTGGCAACCGCAGCCGCCCACACACGTAAAAAAAACGAGTATTTAGTTATTTTATATCGGTTAAAAATTGGCACAAGAGTAGTTCACATAGTATTAATTTGAATAAATGTAGTCAGCTGGTCTTATCGCGGTTTATTGTACAAGAGCTGACCATGTAAACACAACAACAAAAAATAATTTTCAGTGATTTTACATCGGTTTTTCGTAATCCCATACTGTTATTTTGATTTAACCGTATTCAAATGACAATTGAAAAGTCAGTGTTAACGGCCGCCGGCCGTTATAATTTCATAACGGCTGGCAGCCGTTAAGAAATCACTTGTTCAAATATTTATTTCAAAACATCATTCTGCTTACAATAACAACATTGAAATTTTGGTCCACAGCGAGTTGGGAGAATAAACCTCTAATATTCATTTCGCATAGGCTAATAATACATCTTCATTAACCACCTTTACATTCTTGCTTTTACGCCACATTTCAAAATTTTCATATTCTTTTTGATATCGCTCTTGAGTTATTCTCGGCAGTTAATCAACACTCGCTGCACTGCACATGATTCTCCCAATATTTCTAAAGGAATTTGATTTTGTTCCTCAATTTCATCAATTTAATCCATGGTCGTCGTTAAAGCGAACTTGAGAACACAAAAAACAGACGTTGTTTATAAAATTGTCAAACTGTTCCATGACAACAGATTACGGGATTACGAAAAATTTTTAACGACACACGGCCGATACGCAAATAACGGATGAGGTTGGATATTGTAACTTCACTCCACGAACCGAACTACATATCGGCCTTGTTACGTTAATAACTATGTCAGATGAGAGTCAACGTAATCTTTAAACAAAAAAAAACGTCAGCTGGCTATACGTCGAGAGAAAGATCGTCAGCTGGCGCAGTGAAAGTTGAATCTCGATAGACAGTTACGAGCTGCGCACACTAATTAAAATGCGTCAGCTGACGAGTTTGCAACCGACACACAGCCAGCTGACGTTTTTTGTTCGTTTAAATATTATGTTAACTTTCAACTGACAAAGTTTCAGCCGATATTAAATAAATAATGGGAGGCCTCGGTAGCCCAGCGGTAAGGTGTATCGCTTGTAAACTGAGGATTGTGGGGACGAGTCCCACCTTGCTCTTATGTGGAAAAACCTTTGCATAATTTATTTTATATAGGTTGAAAATTTGTCAGTTGAAAGTTTACATAATATTCAAACGAACAAAAAATGTCAGCTGGTTGTGTGTCGGTTGCAAACTCGTCAGCTGATGCATTTTAATTAGTGTGCGCAGCTCGTAACTGTCTATCGAGATTCAACTTTCACTGCGCCAGCTGACGATCTTTCTCCCGACGTATAGCCAGCTGACGTTTTTTTTTTGTTTAAATATGAATTTCATCTGACAAAATTTCAACCGATGTAAAATCACTGAAAATATTTTTTTTTTGTGTTTACATGGCCAGCTGACGTACAATAAACCGCGATAAGACCAGCTGACTACATTTATTCAAATTAATACTATGTGAACTACTCTTGCACCAATTTTCAACCGATATAAAATAACTAAATACTCGTTTTTTTTTTACGTGTGTGGGCGGCTGCGTTTGCCAAACAGACTCTCGGTACCGCAGCTGACGTTCACAGTGATTTATAGTACAATCATCTTAAGTATTTTACAAGTTATCAGTGGATATAAAATTGGTCGCAAAAACCGGTCGCTGGCTCCCGGACTAAGGCTGCGGTTATAGTGGATGCGTTTTCTGACGACCAACTAGTCGGACGTACACGTCAGAACTGATCGTCAGACAACGGTGGTTATAGTCAATGCCTATTTTTTTCTGTGTTCGCGCCTAGACTGTCATTCGTAACTTACATAAAACATGGATATCAACAATAATAATTTTGAAGAATATTATCAGTATGTAGAGAATCCGCTATTAAAAGTTTTATTACTGTCGGGAAAAAGTGAATATGTCGAAAACTAATGATATCAATTTTTCAATATCCATTTTGACGTTCGCACAAAGTCGCATGAAATATCAAAGCGTTTGAACGACTTCTAACGTCATCGGACGACCGATTCGCAAGCACTATAACCATAGTGATACATTATTATGTATTTGATTCATTCCTGCGACATCTGACGTGTACGTCCGACTAGTTGGTCGTCAGAAAACGCATCCACTATAACCGCAGCCTAATAATGCCGTTGTACATACAAGTGAATTCTATGACCTAGCTGAAAGAGTTCCTCTCCATTACTCATGCATGTAGCCTCCCTCACACATAATAGAGGGAGCTTTCTTTTCTTCTTTTTTCATCATGATTTTGACTGCTTACTTCGTGCTCATAATAAATGAGAAATGATTTATAATTAGGAGCGACAAAACAAGTAATTCAAAATTACATCGTTTCCAATTCACACAACCTGAAAGGGCCATAGTTGCATGAACAGGCAAGCGCCATGGGACCAAATTTCGAAAGCTCGTTTTTCCTTTCTGTCGTTGGTCATAAACGAACAAGGGGACAATTTAGACGTTAATGAAATTTCCAGTTTGCTGTAAATAAGCGATTGTCGAAGCGCTGTCCATGAAAAATTGAAAAAAGCAATACAAAATTAAATGTAACGGATGCATATTCAGTTGTTCACGAGGTTTAGGTTATAGTGATTTAATTGATTTTAGAATTTGATGCTGTAGCATATATATCGTGAATGAATTTCTGTGAGCAGTCCAAAATTGTTTCTACTCTAAATTGTGATCCTCAGGAGCTTGAATTCAAGTAGGATACCATATAAATATATATTAAAATTGGAATTTATAATTAATTCTCCATTTCGAAAAGATACGTTATCTATAATTATAAAATCATTGCATATATATATATATATATATATATATATATATATATATATACATATATATATATATATATATATATATATATATATATATATATATATATATATATATATATATATATATATATATATATATATATATATAGATTTATATATATATATATATATATATATATATATATATATATAAAGCTAAGAAAAAACTCGTTGGGTACGCAGCATGCAGGAAGTATACTCTTATAACACTTTTTCCAATATTTCGACAATGTTTATTGTCATCATCAGGGAATGCTACAAAATTATTAGAAAGTGAAACCAGGACAATTTGTGGAAAAAAGAACAAATAACTTACAGTGTCCATGAGATTGTATGCATAGATCTTAAATTAAAATTAATCTTGACGTTCATAAAAAAGTGCACACATTCAGAACAAAGTCAGTGAGAGTAAAATTAAAATTGCCATTGTCACCAAATTAGAACCATTAAAGGCAGAAACAAAACAGTCACAAATTAAAATTCAAAATATTGTAATAGTATATTACATACCGAGCGGGGAAGTAATCTATTACAGCCGAACGGCAAGGTAGCATACCGAGGTGCGTAGCACCGAGGTGTGCTGCAGACGTGAGGCTGGAATGATTTTCCCCGAGGTTTGTATACTATTTTACTCACAATCGATCACATTAATAATCAAGTTCTGATAATAATTATTACTTGTATTAAAACATAAAAAGTAAGTTGATTCAACCATAGATTCGATCTGACATTTGGGTCAAAATTCACAATTTAATTTTTGACAATATTAACGAAAAATGTTTGACTGCGAATTTGAATCCACACCACCAGAACTTCTTTCAGGTTACTTTGATTATTGGCATTTCCGGAGATTGAAGGTGTGATGAACTTCTAAAAATGAAAATAAATGATTTGGAAATTATAGAAAATCGAATTACAATAACGATTAGTATAACCAAAACCTATTCCTGGCGTACATTTGTGATTACAAAACCGGAATGGATGAAAGTAGTGAAACAATACTGTGATATGCGCAACAACATCGACTGTGAAATGTTGTTCTTACAAATGAGGTTTGGCAAAGTTACACGACAGCCTTTTGGGCATAATTCTATTGGAAGTTTACCCAAAAACCTTTTTAAAACTAGAAAATTATAATGGGTTCACAGGACATTGTACTTCAGCGACATTATTAGCAAGTACAGGTGGAGACATTCTACAGTTGAAGAGGTTAGGGGGGTGGAAATTTAGTACCGTGGCTGAAGGTTATGTGGAGAATTCTTTGCATGGACAATCAGCTAATATGTTGCCTCATGCTGAAAATCCTAGAACGTCGGCATCATAATCGAATTCTGAAACTCATAACTTCAAGCAACTAGGTCTTGCTTCAACGGTCAATAGTAATCGTAATTCGAATGTAACTATTAATATTTATAATTCCAAATATTTTTTTTCTTTTTATATTAAATGAATATCGAGTTAATTCTGATTTATTTTCATGCTAGTAGGTAAAGTGACACAAGCTAGCAGGTAAAGTGACATTTGCTAGCCGGGAAAGTGAGATTTGCTAGCCGGGAAAGTGAGATTTGCTAGCCGGGAAAGTATGAAGTATGTAATGAAGTGCTTCCTGACTGTTTTGAAGGTTAGAAAACCATCGATTACCGATCGATTGTGAGTAAAATTATTATTAACCACTCCATCATACCGGTAATCACATCGTCGGCATGGGAAGTGAAATGAAATTAAAAAAATATATAACCAAAAAGTGAGGCTAAAGCGAGAACATAGAATAGGTGAAAAACACGCCAAGGACCGAGAACTCTTACTCTTAGAGCAACAGAGCACAGAAAAGACGCCACATCGCCAGCATGTCATCTCCTACCAAAAGGAAAGACTCCGAATGTTGAAATTATTAAATTAAACAACTGAAAGATACATGAAACTTATTATGGCGAAAAACGCTAATTAAAACTCCAAAATTCAATCAATCAATAGAGAAGGAGTTTGAAAATCTTTCGTTATGAGGATATTGATCCAAGTGCAATAAGAATGAATATATTTCACTTAGATGTTTAATATCAGTCTTTTTGTTCACACACGAGGATGACTGAGAAATGAAAGCCATTTCCAAAAAAAGTCTCTTATATTTGTTGGACTCTTTAGCTAAGATTTTAGCAGCATCAAAATTGATATTATGCCGACGATGTGATTACCGGTATGATGGAGTGGTTAATAATAATTTTACAATATTTTGAATTTTAATTTGTGACTGTTTTGTTTCTGCCTTTAATGGTTCTAATTTGGTGACAATGGCAATTTTAATTTTACTCTCACTGACTTTGTTCTGAATGTGTGCACTTTTTTATGAACGTCAAGATTAATTTTAATTTAAGATCTATGCATACAATCTCATGGACACTGTAAGTTATTTGTTCTTTTTTCCACAAATTGTCCTGGTTTTACTTTGTAATAATTTTGTAGCATTCCCTGATGATGACAATAAACATTGTCGAAATATTGGAAAAAGTGTTATAAGAGTATACTTCCTGCATGCTGCGTACCCAACGAGTTTTTTCTTAGCTTTATCCTAACTGGTCAGCAAAGACTTCCCCTCTCTCAAATATATATATATATATATATATATATATATATATATATATATATATATATATATATATATATATATATATATATATATATATATATATATATATATATATATATATATATATATATATATATATATGAATATTTATATACTTATATAGTACCCACCATTCAATCAACACTATAAAGCAAGCCAACAAAAAATTCGAATATTTCAAGCTACAATTTGACCTATAGCAGCATACGGTAGCCAGTGCTAGACCATTATGAAGAAGTCTGAGGAAATTCCTTTAAGATTTCAATGAAAAATACAAGCATGAGCTGAACACACTATTCATACAGAAGCCCGGATATAATTACCTTAATAAAATTGAAATGGGCTGAAAAGGTAGTGAGTGAGGAACGGAGAGAAGAGAGCTTCGAAGCTTGTTTATGAGTTTTAATTTGTCGGAGCCCCGACCAGAGGAAGACCAAGTCAGAGATTGGGTGGCAACATCAAGAAAGTTACCCGAGAAATGCTAGGAGTTAGAAATTCGGTTAAGGCTAGAAAGGAACTGAGGAAGTATATAGAGAGAGTTCCGAAGTTTATATATATATATATATATATATATATATATATATATATATATATATATATATATATATATATATATATATATATATATATATATATATATAACATGTAAGGTTCAATGTGTCGGCACCCGGACCAGAGGAAGACCATGTCAGAAATGGGGAGGCAACATCAAGATAGTTACCCGATAAATGCTAGGAGTTAGAAATTTGGTTAAGGCAGCGAGGCAGAAAGAATAATAGAGGCCTAGGATACGGCAGCATCAGGTCCTCTAGGACTGTTGAGTCACACCCACATACACACACATACACACACACACACACACACACACACACACACACACACACACACACACACACACACACACACACACACACACAGAGAAAGAGAGAGAGAGAACCTCACTAAAATTGACAAAACACTGGTACTTACCTGACTTCATCCTCACAATCTTCTACTGAATTATTTTTACAATTCATTCTTTATTAATAAAATGACCAGGTACAGAGTTTTAGGCTTACTTTCATTCGTCAAAAATATGGAGTGTAACGTGCGATAAATAAGGAAATTCGTTCCAAAGCAGAACTATTAGTAGGGGAGCCCACGATGCTAAATGGGGATTTACTCGAGCGTCGTAGAGACCTATTGGGTTGCAAAGCTTAGATGATAAGAAGAAAAAAATGTTATATGATATATAACTTTACATCGGTGGGGGAAGCGGCTATAGATTTTTAAATATGTAAAAAAAAACTGTTGCATGGACATCCTCGAGCGCGTCAGATATTGATAGCATCAATGCCCTACGTATTTTTAATAATGTACGTATGTTAATCTGATCGTTTGCATGATGCGGGTGGTTGTATGTAAGGGTTGAAAATGAAAAAAAAAATTTAATCGAGCGCGTCAGATTTTCTAACGGAGTGTTAAGTGCACCAAAAAAAGCTCTCATTCACTAATCTGACGATTTCGATAGAACGCAAACTCGCGGCCATTTTCATAATATGCAAAAAAAAATCGCCATTTTGAAATACTCAAGCGCGTCAGATTAAGATATATATGGTTCATCTTTATGTTCTAAATGTACTGTCTCATAATCTGACGATTTTCTAGAGGGATTCGCCTGATCTGACAAACAAAAATTAGAAAAACGGTTCACCGTAAAGGCCATCCCTGCAACTTCCCGCTAATTCCATTCCTGGGCGCTTAAAATTGTACTGATGACATTCTTGAGCTCAAAATATAATTTATGTGATATTTTGAGCTGGCTGAATTCAAAGAAATAATATTCCTATGCATTTGAGCTCTCCCAGCTCGAAAGTCTGATAGAAGTTTCATAGAACACTTTTTTTTGGAATTTTCAAACCGCAATAACTTCTGAATGGATCAATCAAATTTCACGCGGTTGGCGGCATTCGACGCAGTTTTATCATCCTCATAAGTTATTTTGCAATTTTAATTGATCGAACCAAACATTTCGGAGTATTCCCGAAAAAACACTTTTTCGGGTTTCTTTCGTTCACGATATCTCTCGAACGAATCAACCGATTTTGACCAGCTTGGTGGCGATCGGCGTGGTTTTTCAAGCTCAAAGGCAGATTACTTTTTGAAGTTGATCAATAAAGCCGTTTAGAAGTTATTCTAAAAAAACCACTTATTTTTTTTGAGATTTTTCAAAATTTCTCAAAATCTATCGGTCCGAATCGGTTCAAATTCACAGGAAATCTAATTTTGAGGGAAATCTTTAGAACGCCGTTTAGTAGATTCCGATCGGTTTAGTCGTTCGAAAGTTATAATCGAGTCACATAGTCACACACACACCATCACACACACACACACATAGAGAAAGAGTGAGAGAGGAATAGGAACGCGGAGAAGAAAATGTAGGCATCACGCAGCTGCACGCATTTAACTTTATCGGCGAATGTTTGTTATTTCGGATTGCGGAAATCGTCAGATTATATATTTTTCATTATTCTTGAATTATTTCCTTCAAAATGAAAAAAAATTTAGCTACGCTCGAGAATGTCGAGATGACGTTTTTTTGTTGCCCTTCCCTTTCTTTACGTCACTCTCAAATTGTCAGATTAATGGAATATACACTTTTTAGGATGTAATTAACTCACCCTACCTTAATCTGACGCGCTCGAGAATTTCTGATGGTCAATTTTTTTTTACTAATCTGATCCTGTATCCTTCACGGGCGGCCTTATATATGGGACTCATGTTTTGTGGAGGTACTCAACCGGGTACAAGGTATCGCCCTGTATATTAATCTGCCGCGCTTTAGTAAATCCCGAAATCCCCGCTTGGGCTCCCCTACTATATAATGTGTTGTGAAATATCTACCAGATCGTAGCCTCAAATGAAAGCATATAAGTTAAAATCAGTTTCTTCTATATTAGTTACTGTGGAGAATCATTCATTCTTCTAGTCATGATTCTATGAGAATATATACATGTTGATATTGAGATCACTGCAATCTATCAGGTTTCATACATATTATATGTACAAAGATTCCGAGTGCTTTAACAGCAGATCCGTGCGAATATTGGTTACACGTCATTCCAAAATCCGCAGATTATGCGGAAGCCATTGAAGTAACGGATTTCGATGCCGAGCAGAACTGTCAATACCAACCGGACTGGGGGGATTACAGGTGTATGAATGACCTTCCGGGGATTATTTGGTACCGGAGGCTCATCCACTTCGATTGGTGTTCTTTAGCCTCACAAATAAAACGTAATTCCTCCTGGTCATATAACGAAGATGACTTGAATTAAAATCTACATTTTCGACGCTTTATTTTCCGCATGTTTGTTATTTGATGGTGTGGTGATGTTAGCTGCTCTATTACGAGGACTGTTTTTTTATGTTATTCAATAAAGTGACTTGAGTATTGAAAAGAAAGTTTCTCATCGTACGTTGCATTCCAGACACTTGGCGAGTAGATAGCCTAGAATAATGCATTGCTAGGCATGCGCATCAGCTCTATTCGTATATGAGTATTGTTGATATTTTATTGATGAAGAATGAATTTTTAGTGTGATTCAGTAGAAGTTAAGGATAGCGATTATGAAGTCAGGTAAGTATCAGTGTTCGTAGATTTTAGCAAAATACTTTATATAAATACAAAAGTATTGTTTTAATATGAGTGTATTATTGAAGAAGTATGAATTTGAAGTGGAAAAATGGTCATAATTATCACAAGTAATCTATTATCTATTCGAATAATAAGTATCAAGGAATACAGTGAATAATTGAAGGACGAACATCAATATTTGGTATTCACTACTTAACCCTCTTGGTCACGAATTAAAACTATTGGAGCGAAAAATCTGAAATTTACTGTAATGGATTTTTTGAATATTTTCGATGTTAAATTCAGATTTTCAAAATTTTCCGTTTGGTCACTATAACATGTCCCCAATTGAGGACATCATGAGCTGATGTAGGAAAAAAAAAATTCAGAAATATTTTTAGATGGTAAAATATCAATATGATTCAATATTTATTTTATTAAATATATTTATATTATTTTTGCGCTCATTTTCGAAGTACTAAAGTGTATCAAATTTAACTTTTGCAGTATTGAAATGAAAGTGCTGTTATATTCACCCAAATGTTGCCTTTACCGCTAGTTCACAATGTCCTCAAACTAGTACGCCACACTTACGAAAATCGCTGATTAAAGTATGCACAAAAATCAGCTTTGGAACAAGTTTACACTTATTTTGAACATAAACAAACAGTTTTCAATCACATGGTCTAACGAATATAGCCAACAAAAAAAATAAACAGTAGAGCGCTACACTGCTGTCATATCTACCCTACGGCATCCCATATTTCAAATGCATGATTATTTTTTTGATCAGCTTGAAGATGGCAGCACATATATTCATTTGGAAGAATATGATGTCCACAACTGAGGACAATGTGACAGAGGAGTAAGAACAAGCGGTACTTCATAGGAAAAAATCCAAAGTAGGTTGTCCTCAACTGAGGACAAGGTGAGCGAGAGGGTTAAGAAACGATTTATTATTTAGCCTCTGGAATGAAAATTTTATAAGGAGTAAAATTGAGCATTGAAATGTTTCGTTCTTTGCGCAACGTACTATGCGCACCTTTCACTTCGAGATTATTAGTATACCGCCGCATATATTAGGGTATACTGGCAACAGTTGATAGATGTATAGGTATTTATATCTAATAATAATAATGATAAGTGCTTGAAGTTAATAAAATATTGAAAGATATAAAAAAACTTATTTGAATAACAATGAATAACGAAGAAGAAGAATTTCAAAAACACTCGGTTGCGGTTTATTATATTACCTATTATTAATTGAATCAACGAACAGCTGTCTGTTATTTGATGTATGTATATTTGATTGATTGCATGTATCTTCTATATTTCATTTTATGTTATTAAATTATTGTTGGAATTTACGCCGCATATATAAGGGTATATCGGCAACAGTTGATGTATGTATAGGTATATCTTTATCATACAACACATACAACAGCCACCTAACAGTCAATTTGTGATTTGACTTCAGAATATAGTGTATTTATTCAAATGTAGCGATACTTCTATTTGTGCACTATAAACAAAATTATTAAATGATTGAAATTGATGAGATATTAAAAGATATATAAAGAAACTTCAGTCGTGCGTCGGAGCTCACACACACAAACTTCTTTTTATTCATAATGTGTTGGAATATCAACTGTTCTGATCAAGACATAGAGACATTGTTAAATTGGATGAATTTGACTTAAAAACTAACAATGATCCAGCAAAATCTACTACAAGATACAATTACACTATCGATATTACACTCACGTAAAGTTGAATAGCAAGCATAATGTGAGCTGATTACTGATTAAGTTGAAAATCAATCATATTTTTTCAATAGTCAATAATTAACTTTTTGTTTTCATTGCTTTAAAAAATTATTTATTAGAATTATTAAATTATCATTTTCATTTCGTTTCTTTCAAATTTTATTTCTCTCGACGTGTCTTCATTTCTCAAATCTCGTTAATTTTTTTCATTGTACCTCTGTTTGATACATAATATATAGCGAATAGAACTTCGTTTCAACTTAGCATATTAATACACCTTCCCTCTTTGTTACTTCGCAAGATTTACTTACTTATTATTACTCAATGTTGTTTCTATTAGCTTCATCCTTAGTCCTTATTTCGAATAACCCTTTCAGTTTTAAACTCAATCTACTAGCTACATATTCAAGATGTTGAAAATTTACATATTTTCATTTCTGAACTGAATCTACCTCTTGATCTTCTGATAGAAATCACAGGGAATAATAAGAAGTTGTGTTATTAAACATATAGTAATAATAACTGAGATTGAATTCTCGCACATCACTTGGTGAAACATCATAAAGAATAAAGTATGAACTTTAAAATAAAAAACACTTGGCTTATGTTTCACAATATAACAAATATTTAGATACTGTATTTAGCAGTAACGAAAAGTCGACATGTTTCGAGTTATGAACTCATTATCAAGACTGACTACAGGAGAGTATTACATCGTATTTTATAAAACAGACAAAAGCAAAGGTGATACCTGAAAATCAATTTGTTCGTTTACAAGGGGTAATTGACTATTATGGGCGGAACTCATTTCGAGAATTTCAAGAAGGTCAAGGCGCTTTAATTTGTTACCTGAATGTAACAATTTGGTTTTGTTGAAATCCCGGAAGTGATAGAATTTTATACAATGCTCAGAGAAGCCAGTGGTATTTTTGTGTTGTAAAATTGACTTTTTATGTTCTTCAACACGAATATTTATATTCCTTTCTGTCTGTCCAATATAGAAAGCAGGACATTCGTCACAAATTTGTTTCCGATAATGGAATCGTGAACAACCTATGTATGAACGAATGAAAAGCACTGAGTTTTATTTTAATGTGTTGGTTACTGTCGCTGTGAATTAAAGTATCTGTGAAGGTTGGTTTTCTAAAAATGTTGGAAGTAAGAGAATTCAAATTCCTAGCAATCTGAACGTCTAAGAAATTTAAGATACCGTTTTCGTTTTCTACTTCTTTTGTAAATTGAATCGAGTTGTAGAAAGTATTTAGATATTTAAGGAAGTTATCTAACTGCCGTCTCTGAGCATTGTATAAAATTCAATCACTTCCTGGATTTCAACAAAACCAAATTGTTGCATTTAGGTAACAAAGGAAAGCGCCTTGACCTTCTTGAAATTCTCGAAATTAGTTCCGCCCATAATAGTCAATTACCCCTTGTAAACGAACAAATTGATTTTCAAGTATCTCCTTTGCTTTTGTCTGTTTTATAAAATACGATGTGATACTATCCTGTTGTGAGTCTTGATAATGAGTTCATAACTCGAAACATGTCGACTTTTCGTTACTGCTAAATATAGTATCTAAATATTTGTTATATTGTGAAACATAAGCCAAGTGTTTTTTATTTTAAAGTTTATACTTTATTCCATATAGTAATAAATTCTCGTTGTATTCATCAAGGAATAACGACGAAATTCATCAACTAAATATTACTGGATTTTAAATGGATAAGTATCCGTGAATGTATACAGTGCTGTCTCAACGAAATGATTGAACCACATCTCGTTTTCACAAGGATTCGCCAGTATAAGAATTTAGCTGCTTGAACTTTACTGCACTTACATTAAAACTTAAGAACAGAATTTATAGTCTTCAACACACTGAACGGCAAGCCGAACTTTATATTCTCTCACAGAAGTAGCTACCGTACGTTTCCTTTGATATATAAAATTAATTGCTCTGGGAATACATAACCCAATCTTTCCTAGCTTCCCCTATTACACGTTTTCTCCCATACTAGTAGGGACATAAATTATTCATTCTTCGAAAAACGTAAAACAGAAATATACTTTTAATGTTCTCGCTGTGTGTGTTTTATTCTCGAATGTGCCTGGTGTAGTCCGAAAGGCGAAAAAATCAACACAGTGATGTACTGGCACAAGATTAGGTAAATTGATTTGATTTTCAATTCATGAAAAATATACCTACCAGTTGACCATAGTCAATTTTTACCCCGAGGCGAAGCTAAAGGGGTTATAGTCTCACGACAAAAAGTTGGTCACTGGCCCGATTTTAAAAATTCCAACGGATATCGATAAAACACATATGATTTCATTAGGGAATTTGAATTCCCAATTTTTACCAACGAAGAATAAAAAAATATAGCGTTTTTACCCCGAGGTGAAGCTAAATTCCCACTATAAAAAGTTGGGATTTGGTCCGATTTTAAAAATTCCAACGGATATCGATAAAATACATATGATTTCATCAGAGAAGTTTTGTTCCCAAATTTTTCCCAACGAAGAATAAAAAATTATAGCGTTTTTTAGATAGGCATTACCACATGCGCATGCGTCAAGGTCGATATGTACGAAGACCTACAAAACATGCGTCGAAGTGCTCTGTGTGCCACGGTAACCAAGCGACGTTGATAGCTTAAGCTGCGTCTGTGTCTGCTTTCCATCCATAGAGATATCTTATCAATTTGATTCATAATTTGCAGCAAAATGAGCCGGGATAGGATATTCAAATTCGACAGTCAAACATGAATTTTTTTGCTAAATTTTCACGGATTTTATTCGTAATATCGACTTATTGATACATTTATTGCAATTTTCCTTCATTTCATTCGTAAAATCGACTTTCATTGTTATTTAATTTATATAATAGGAACCATTCAAAAAATATTGACGACATGCACATGCGCCGAGGGGTTTTATCATTCCTTGTGCTACGCAGTAGGGTGTCCTTAATTTTTTAATCACATAAAGTGGAAAAATTGTTCAATAATTTAAAATTATCAAACAATCTCCCAAGGGAGCTGGTTATACGTATTCCGCGATGCGAGAACTGCATTCACAATGCAACAGTGAATTGTAGAAAATGTCAAGTCACTTCGACTCAAGATCTGCATACAGTTGTTTCGATCTTATTAGATCTCTTCATTGCAGATTACTTCACTCAGAGTGAATTAACATATTCCTAATTGTTCCTCAATACAGATCGCGGTTGATTACAATAACTACCCATAGCGCCCTCTAGCCAAACATATTGGGAAACAATAATTTACTGTTCAGAACGAAGATGCAGAATTACGTTTCGAATAATACAACTTTATTTAGCAGAAAAAGCTATTGCATGAGAAATAGATTCAAATTACATTATAAATTTTCGAAAAAAGAAAAGTAAAAATATTAACTAAAACAAAAAATAGATTCTAACTTAAAAAATACATTTTTCTTAACCTTGACTTGAAGTGTTCCACAGTAGGAGAAGTTTTGATATTTAATGGTGAGCTATTGTATAACCTCAAGCCTTCTATGAACAATGATTTCTCCATTGCTGTTGAATGAAATCTCTCAATCTGACAATTATCCTTTGTCCTCAAATTGTAAACCATGTTCCGAGATCTTTTATTCAGATATCTGCTGAAATATAATAGAGCTTTATTGTTGACAATTTTAAAAATCAATAGTAAACCCAAAACACTAAAAAAATAATTACTCTTGACTTGAAGATGTCTACTCTACAACAGAGGCGTATGGAATTCCAGAGTACCTTAAGGGAACATACCCAAACTACGTGACCCGTTCAGGGGGGGAGGAGGGTCTTCAAAATACTACGATTGGTTCAGGGGCGGGGGTAGGGGTTAGGTTTTTATCACGTAGTCAATGTCCTCTGGAAACGTGTTCGTTGAACATGATTGAGATAAAAGATGAATGTGAATAAAAGAAAAAAATACTTTTGTTTTAGTAAATCAAGTTCCTGGTACATATGTTTTTTCATCTTGATAATATTTTTTTCACCTTTAAACTATAGGTATGTACAGTACGGTACTACGAAATTTTGAATCAGTAAATTATTGAGGAATTCATGGACAATCCACCCTTAGTTGAGACACGAAATCAGTTCTTCCAACATGATGGTTCACCGCTTCATAATATAAGTACCATTTCAGAATTGTTTAAAACTAATTTTGGAAATAACTGGATGATGAATAATATTCCAGTCAGGTCGCCACCACAATCACCTGACTTAACACCACTGGATTTTTTCTTTCGAGGGTATATAAAAGACAATAATATAAGAAAACCAGTAACAATATAAATGAACATAGACAAAATTTTATAGAATGTGAATTACATTTCAAATATTAATATTGTATAGATGCATAATCCAGCTTAGAATATCATAAAGATAGGTATTTAATTTATGTATTCATAAAGAACATCAGTTCTTCAAAACATTCATTGTAATTTGTATTATTTCCTTATAGTTGTAATGTCTTAAAAATTAGATGTAAATCTCTAGATTATACAGAAAAAAAGTGCCTTAAGAATGTCTCGTAATTTCTCAAACAACCATGATATGCACACTTTCATATTTTGGTGGGCGCAAAAATGCGCCCTCCATTTTTTTGTATCTCCTATAGTTACCGAGATACCCCATACAAACATCGAAATTTGCCCACTCTGTACGCACTCTTATCGTCACGCCGCACGCGTTGTATTAATAACGACAAATATGAGCCAAATTTCTTTTTTAACTTTCAGTTTACAAGAAAATGTTTAACCCTCTCGGTCACGAATTAAAACTATTGGAGCGAAAAATCTGAAATTTACTGTGATGCAACTTATGATTTTTTGAAAATTTTTGATGTTAAATTCAGATTTTCAAAATGCTCCGTTTGGGCACTATGACATGTCCCCAATTGAGGACATCATGAGCTGATGGGCACTATATGATCTCCACAACTGAGAACAATGTGACAGAGAAGTAAGAGCAAGCGGCACTTCATAGGAAAAAATCCAAAGTAGGTTGTCCTCAATTGAGGACAAGGTGAGCGAGAGGGTTAAGAAAATATTTATGAATTACTTCGTGAAAAATAGAGGGGGAGGGAAGGGGTCTTGGAATATACTACTGATGGTCACCGAGGGGTGGGAGGCGTATAAAAAGTTGTAAAAAATAGGTCACGTAGTTTGGGTACGTTCCCTAACCTTGTGTTCAAAGACTCTCGACATACGCAAGAAAGCGCGCTCTGTAAATACTTGTTGCGATATTCACAATATTCAACAATCCATTCATGGAAAATTGACTAGTTGACCATAGTCAATTTCATATATCAAATAAGGTGAACAAGGAAAATTCTTCAGTAATTTAAGACTATCAAACCATCTTCCAAGGGAACTGGTTATATGTATTCTGCGTCGCGAAATTTAATTATTTAAATTTGTTGAAAGATCTTGAAAAATTTACATCATGTTGAACACCCCACGTATATTCTGGTTTGCCATTAGAATTTTCACATTATTACTATAGTGTTTGTATTTTCAATGAAGAAAAAATTCTGAGAAATATATTTATAATCTTATATGAATATAATGATGAGTTTATATAATTTTTTTATCGATTAATGATTAAATAAGAACACTGAAATTTCTTACGTGGATTGAGATAATGTTGGAAAAGTGCACCGTAATAGTTTCATCCTTTTTCCTCGATAGCCGCCATCTGAGATTAGAGATTCATGGTATTTCGTCTTTTTTGAAGTTTTTCGGTTATGCACAGCTTGTGCAGATGAAGTTGAAAGGTTGGATATTGTAATGTCGATTGAATTTATGTTAACGCTGAGAGTTTTAATTGATTTCTTTAACCGTGTAACGTGTAAATTTCCCGCTTAACCGCCTCCACTGAATTGCTGATCGAGATACCGTGATTCACGCTATCAGACTCGTCCAGTTAGTAATGACTTGCGTACGACGAGAATATCGAGGTAGCGTCGAATTTGCACGTGCACGTATAACATCTCGCTCTTTTGGCAGGTATCCGTTGAAGATACAACATCGTTAAGAGTCAAATAATATTCCATATCTATTGAACGAATATTTTATTAAAGTTTATTAAAATTATTAAGTATCTGTGGCGTCTGATAGACAGTAAGTTATGAGAAGAAATCTAATTATTTCGTATCGTTTCATTTTCCGCCATTTCATTTTTTTATTTATCTATATTAAATTATTTATCTTTCAATATCGAAATAATCATCTTACATTTCTTAATTTAAAATATTTTTAATTTATTTGCTCATTTCACTCTCTCAATTTGACACAAGATTTTTGTAGGCTAACGATGGCAAATTTCACGTGGTCATATCTTATGTTCAGTTTAATGCTGGAACATATACTGTCTTTCTTAGCATCTTTGCTTGAGATAAATCTAAATGTTAATTTGAATTGGCCATCGATACCCTACATAGATTCTTGGGAGATATTAAGTTTGAGATTGTATGTTGATTTGACCCGAATTACTTTAGTCACCTTGGCTGGAGTTTAAAAGATAACCTTGGCTGGAGTTTAAAAGATAACCTTGGCTGGAGTTTAAAATATAACCTTGGCTGGAGCTAAAAACCACCTTGGCTGGAGCTAAAAGTCACGTTGGCTAGAACCACAAAGAAAAGTTAACTGAAGCTACAAGATAACCTCAACTAGAACCACAAAACAACCAAGGACGAACACTTACAAGCTTGGGGACTAGGCAATCAACAGAGTACAATCCACCTAGAGTATAATTGACAAAACGTCGATAGAAGATTAAATAAATGATCAGATAAGTTTTTGTGAATGATAAGAAAGCAGTAAATTCCTTTATTTTATATCTTGTTGTTATTTCTGATAACTAACTAGAACCTATATATGTATAACCAATCTCTCAGCTAGCTCGGGCATATATTTCGAGTATTGCGCATTTCTAAAACCACTTCAAATTCAGTTGGAATGGTGAACATTTTATTGAGTTATTTAGGGATTTCAAATATTTTTTCATATTACCACAATATTTATATAGAAATTTCATGCATTTTTGCTGGTATTCATTCGTTAGGTATCTCTTCAGCCCCTCCAAATTGACATGAGGGGTTGAGAATTTGAACGTAAAAAAAAACAAAATGTAGGGAAAATACGACCGCAGTAACGGAGCTCTGCTACTGACGCGTTTTGTTTCTTTGTCACCAAGAGGATGAGTTCAGTTTAATATCTGTTTAAGCAATGATCAGAAAAAGTACTAATAAATTACAGATTAAAACAGAGCACTAAATCATACACTAAACTAACTGTTAATGGTCTTTATATATTCGATTAACTGAAGAGTATTTTCGAAGATCAGCATTTACTGCGGAAAACTAGTGTTGGCAGATTATAGAGAGGCTTCCGCAGCTTTAAAGAGCTTTTTATTTTTTTCATGAAAAACATACTAGTCGACCATGGTCAATTTCATACATTACATAAAGTGAACAAGGAAAATTCTTTAATAATTTAAAAAATTATCAAACAACTTTCCAAGGAAGCTGGTTATACGTATTCAGCAACGCAAAATCTGCATTCACAATCGAACGGTGAATTATAGAAATTGTCAAGTCACTCCGACTCAAAATCTGCATACAGCTGTTTCGATCTTATTAGATCTCATCAGTGCAGCTCATTTGACTCGGAGTGAATTAACAAATCTCTAATTGTTCCCCAATACAAATCGTGGTCAGTAACACTGGTCGGATAACAATCCAGAGCGCCATTCCACCAAAGATATTGGGAAACAACAATTCACCGCTTAGACTGAAAATGCAGAAATTCGTCGCTCGAACACGTACCTCCTGATATGAAGATATCTACTCTACAACAGTGGTGTATATGATTCCAAGGCACACTAACATAGTGATTTAAAACCTGGATATACCCACGAGAGCGCGCTCCGAATATTCTAGTCGCTTATTACGCAAAATACAACAATCAAATCATGAAAAACATACAAGTCGACCATGGTCAATTTCATACATTACATAAAGTGAACAAGGAAAATTCTTTAATAATTTAAAAAATTATCAAACAACTTTCCAAGGAAGCTGGTTATACGTATTCAGCAACGCAAGGTTGACACGATTCTACTGAGGAAACAATCAAGTCAGAATACTGATCCATAAATTTTATTTTTTTCTCTATTCACTACCATGGATTTCGTTTTATTAAAAATATTCAATGAAACTCTTCATCACAGACTTCACGATGCAACTAATTGAATAATTAATCATTAAAATTATAGAGATTGAAAAATAAAAGTATATATCTGGAAAGGAGGTTTTTGATGAACACATTCTGAAATTCTGTAAATTGTCAGTTGATATTCAGAATACTCTGAACGAACCAGTTAACAAAATCTATCTGTGTCAAACAATACCTCTTCTGTGTCGGACATACTGGGTTTAACGTAAGAACCTACTTGAAACACTGCTAAACTCATTTCCTCAGCTTCTTAATAAGTTGAGATTGAATATGAATAAATACAAAGAAATTTTTCTCATTGTTCAAATATCGCATTATAATTCTTCTGATAAACGAACAGTTAATCGTATTTTCTCTGGAAATAATAGACAATTGCAGCGTATCTAAAGTCAATAGTCAATATATTGTTTTTGGAACAGAAAGAAACCATTGAAATTTAGATAAATCTCTCCAATCGGCTCTATTTTCATTTTGATATTTGTGTTTTCATGGACACATTTTTTCCGCTACATATTGGCATCTCGAGCGGCTTCCGTCAAACCAAATAAACTGAAGCTTATTAATTGGAATTGTTTTCGAGCAGAATGGAACTATCAAAATTTAAATAAATCTCTCCAACCGCCGCCATTTTCACCGTGGATATTCATGTTTTCATTAGTATATTTTTCTCGGTACATATTGGCATCTCGAGCGGCTCTCAACAAACCAAATGAGCTGAAATTTGTTATATAGGGTTGCTTTCAAGGGAGAATAAAACTATTGAACTTTTGAGCAGATATTTCTTGGATTTCGAAAATTTGCACAACTCCACAGCTTCTGCAGATTGAGTTAGAATATTAAAACTTGGTACGTAGATTGAGTTCGTATTGAAATGCAATCTTTTGTGTGTTTCAACTCTTTTTTCTAAGCGCGCTGCACTTCGCGGAGTCTATTCCGTTCAAACTGCATCACGACTTGATAAGCTATCGGTATGCGATACACTTCCAATTCGAATTTTTTTTCCAAAAAAATTAAATATTTTTTAATTTTTATTCAGGTTTTGTATCAAAGCGTGGTTTTTCAAAATACAGTTTATGTTCAGTTCAAATCGTTTCTCGACGTTTCTCACGAAAAATACGACCTTAGTGACTGTGCTCTGATGCTTAAGCGTATTTGTTTATTTCTCAAAACAATGTGGGCACGCCATGCTAGGGTTTTAGCAGGTTTTCACTTTGAAAATCTGCTTATTGAAATGGGTGCGATTAGCAAAGTTGGACCTAGGACCAAGATAGTTTTTCGTTTCATGACTTTTTATGATGCTTGGCACCAAAAACTCAATTTCGTATAGCTTTCTCTCTCTCTCTCTCTCGCTCTCTCTGCTCTATATATATATATATTTATATATATATATATATATATATATATATATATATATATATATGTGTTCATATGTATGTATGTATAAGCTTATGTATTTCAGCGTTGTTTACACAACCAATTTTGAAGCAATAAGGTTGAAAGTTTATAAATAGGTAGTTTCGTAGCATATCTTGGATGAGATTGTTTTTAGTTCGGATTTATTTGACCCCCTGGGGGGAATAAATCTTATTTTGAGGATAAATGGCGCAATTTTGTAGCAATAGGGTTAAGAACTTTAAATAGGTAGTTTCGTATGATATCTTGGATGGGATTGGTTTTGGTTTAAATTGGTTGGGGGGTTGACCCCCTGGGGAAAAAATAAATAATGTTTACATGATAAAGGGCGTAATTTTGGAGAAATAGGATTGAGAGTTTGTGAGTAGGTAGTTTCGTATGATATCTTGGATGAGATTGCTTTTCGTAGGAATTGCTTGGGGGGTGGACCCCGCCCAGGAGAGGAAATAAATCTTGTTCACACGATAGAAGGCGCAATTTTGGGACCATAGGGTTGAAATTTTGTATGAAGGTAGTTTGTTTACACGATGAAGCGCGCAATTTTGAACCAATTTGGTTGAAAGTTTGTAAATAGGTAGATTCGTATGGTATGTTGGATGGTATTCATTTATATGATATAAATTGGTTGAGGGGTTGACCCCCGGAGGAGGAAATACATATTGTTTACATGATAGAGGGCGCAATTTTTTTTTGGATTTGGAAAAAAATCAGAATTGAATGAATAGATTTTTTGAACTGAATACGTTTTGAAAATCTGCCTTTTTAATGTAGCTCGCTGCCATAGATTTTTTTTGAATTAAAATCTCGAAAGCATTACGGCTTTATAACGTTTCTCCAACAAACAAAAATAACGAAAAAGTCGTCACCTCTTATTCTTCCAACGTCAAGAATCCCTCCGAAACCTTCCCTGCAATTCCATTATGTCCCATTCTCATTAACATAAACCAGGAATTTTGGATTACACAGGACCCGTGGCGTTTTTCCGCGCCTGAATTTGAGTGCCGCGACAATTTGGTAATCGCGTTTGTCCGTATACTCTATATAGGATTAGCGAAGAGTGTATATGCTAATTCCTGATGAATAATGCAGTCGTTTCGTTGGCGGTCGGTCCGCGGCTTCATTATATAATCCATTTCTTCGAGGAACTTCGGCATATTATTTTCGCCGTGGAAATATACCGACGCGGATGCGTGAAATGAAGGATGGATGGTAGGTTTATTTGAAAAACATCAAGATTTTCTCTGGAATTGTCTTTCCTCGTGTAACAGATGGCGTAGCAGCGATGAACTCACAATATGGAAAAGTAATTTCTTGTAAGTGTGTGAATACACTTGCTAATAAATCAAACATTAGAATAAGGAAAGTTCCTTTTTACAGGCTTGCGAAAACTTGTACTTTTCCGCTCGAATTTCATTGTAAAAACTGAGAAAAAGACTTTTTACGCAATAGCCTTTGGCTCCCTCAGTAAACGAAGTCTTCTTCAAAGAATTAACAAAAATTAAAAACACATCGAACAAGATTTCAAACCCAACCAAATCATCTGCTGCACAACTAACGTCAAAGTAATCTTCCTCAGAAGTAAGTTGAAAGTGAGTCAGAGTTTTAAATTTATATGATGCCATGTGTTACATATAGGTAATAAACCTCGGCTAATTATCTACAGAATGCTATTTTAAATATAACTCTTAGTAATAATTGAGATTATTCATTGATTTCTTTAGTTCGAAAACAATATAATTCCTGTTTACTTGTTGATCAAAATAAATACTACAGCTAAAACTCACATTACTAGCTTTCCAATTACTCTTAGAGAGAAAATGTTATTTCTAACTTGTAAGGAAAGTGCCCTTTACGAAATCGACTTCAGTCGCTTGCGGTAAAGTTCCACTTTCTGCCTATTTAGGAAAATAACTATTTTTTACGAATGTCAATAAAAACCATAATTTGCCATAACCCATTTTCATTGTGCTTCTATCGCCATGGTGAGTGAACTACAAAGTTCACATTGTGCACGGGTATTTTTGCAAAGGTGGCGTTAAGCATCGAGTGTTTTTTTGTGGAACGTCAGATTGACAATTTTTAAAATCTTCAAAAGAAAAATATTAGTAATCCCATTTTA
Source organism: Cynegetis impunctata (assembly GCA_030704885.1). Classification (NCBI taxonomy): domain Eukaryota; kingdom Metazoa; phylum Arthropoda; class Insecta; order Coleoptera; family Coccinellidae; genus Cynegetis; species Cynegetis impunctata. Next base: position 452,456 of record JARQZK010003635.1, read on the forward strand.
TGTAACAGTAACATTCGAAGAAAAAGTATAGTGTAAAACTCGCATGGAATGATTATTTCCTACTCGTATGATTTGCAGCACTCACCTGCGGCTCGTACTGCAACCGTTATACTCGTAGGAAATGCATGTCATTCCATACTCCTTGTACAATATGCTATATCTGAATATCATTTGATAGCCTGTTACACTCGTGATTTCTAGGCCAACTGTACTGAACTATGAAACATCTAGAATGCCATTATTTAATTATATTCCTTATTCATGATTTCATTATAAGTTATTATAAGTTGAAAATATAATTCAACTCCAACATCTCATTAATTATTCAACCCTATATAATACAGTTGAATAGGTTTAAAATATTTTTTCACTGTATATCTATTTCATAAAATGTCTCTCAGGTAAAATTTTATCGTGATATATTAATTTGATTTTTTTCTAATTGACATATTCTTTCGAAGTAAACAGAATTCACTACACGATTGTAGATTTTTCTGCAAGTAATACATCTTCATCACAACAAAATAGACCAGTAAATCTCATCAACTGAAAAAAAGTATATTTGGTAATTTTTTTCCAGCTTAAGCTACGTTTGGACTTAATGCATAAAAATTTTTTAAAACATCAAAATCTTTCGAAGGTGGACATTAAAAGTATTACAAATTGTTGCACTTATCCACTCACCTAAAATACCAAGTCGGTAGTTAATAGTAATCACCACAAGGCCACCATAACTTGCCAGAACGCTGCCATCGTAAGGGTTTCCAGAATTCCATTCATAACTCTCCCCATGTATGAACACCACCACCGGATATTTTGGGGCTATGCTACCTTCTCTGGTTCCAGCTGAAAAAAAGAGTTAGATTAGTACATTTGCAATAAGTAAGAACATTATGATGTGCAGATCAAATGAAAAATATAGACTAAAATAGTTTTTTTGGTATCACAAACTATATATTTGAAATAAGATAAGAAAAACAATATTGTACTAAAAAAGATAAATTTATACTCGACATATGTTTCCGGTTACTAACCCATTCTTAAGATTTAACGAACTAAAATTGACTTTACAACAATCAAAATATTTTAGAAATAGATTTAATTAGGTAAGTTCTTAGAGTTGGCCTACTTGATTGCCAAAGATTCTAGAAGGTCCATCTTCTTTACTTTATTTAATGAGTGTAATATCTCCGAGTTATCTAAATCTATGAAATGCGTGTTCTGAATACCATGGTCGAAAATTCAAGTGACGTTCTCACTTTGGATGATGGATTGTTTGTGTTCTTCTAATCTGTTGCTGATGTCTCTACCAGTTTGACCAATATAGAAAGCATCACAATCCATGTATTTTAGTTTATATACACGCGATTTTCAAAGACTTTGTCTGTCTTCATTAGACTTCTAAACGTAAAAGTAGAAGTCTTTTACATCGGTTTTGTCTGTCTGTACGCATGCTTCAGCGGAAGAACCGGGATGGTCGATATACCTTCAAAGTTGAAAACTCCGATGACCTATGACCTTCAGGTCGATCACGTGATCTAAGTATCTCGAGAACGGTGAATGTTAGATAAAAAAATTATTATCAAAGCTTATAAAAAAAAAATTTAAATGAGTTACTTCTGGTTTGATTACATTTTTTAAGGTTGTTCTATACGTACGTAATCTACTACTGTAATTAAGTCTGTCATTTAGAAGTCCCGCTTTACGCTCACTTACATACGTGGCTTTGCTAACTTGTTTCATTTATTCGTACTGATGTTTCTTAAATTGTTATTTATTCAACCTATTGCAGATCTTGTCGCTTAATTTAGGGACAAAGTTAATTGAAAAGAAATATTGATCTTGTTCATTCCTAATAATTGAAATTAGTTCATTAGTAAAGTTAACGTTGTTTTTTTGAGAAAACGTAACTGTTATTCGATACATAATAATATAAAGCAAAACCGGGTATCCAACGTCACCTCTCGTCCACAGTTTCGTTTTACCCATTCGATCGTTAGTAGTTAACGTTAACGAAGAAAAAAGTCCGAAATGTGTCCCTTAATGAAGGGATCAACAGTGTCACTGTCGAGAGGACCTGCTACAGATTTCTTCGAAAAGTGCGTTCTAACAACACGAATCGATTTGTCAATGTCACTTCTGCAAAGCACACCGATAATTTCAATCACGCCCAGAACAAAAAAGGTCGGATACTTCGGCTTTGTCGATAGAATCGTCGAAGTTGAAACACGTGTCGCATTGAACGATCATCGTTATGATGTCTAATCAACCATTTTCCTCTTTGACGTTCTCTGTATATAAAACGACTTTCTCTTCAACTGGATATTGAAGGAAAAGACGAACTGTGTGTTCTGCATATCTATGGGAAATATTTTGCTCTCCAGAATTCCTTATGCAAGAAGGTTGATATTCAATAATGTAAAAGCGCACAAGCAAAAAACTTTCGTGGAATTATATCGACTGTTCAATAAGCACGAAAGGTATCTTGGGAAACATGATTCGAAGAAACTTCTTTCCGTTTTCTTATATAAAAATGAAGGTTATATATATATATATATATATATATATATATATATATATATATATATATAATTATTTATTTGAATTGTTGTTGCCTGTGATCTATTTTTAATCTCTTGATAATTATTAGCAATAGCAGGCTGGTTGAATCTTAAAAAACTCGATTTTATTAAAAAGTTGACGTTTCACTACGATATTCGAAAAAATTGAAATTTCTCTGACATCTACTGATTCGAAAAAATCTTTAATAGAACAGACGACTTGTCTTGTTAAAATTTTTTTCGGATGTGGTTGTTCTTTGTTATTTATTATGTGCTATTCAGTCTAATATCAACATTCAAAATTGTTATCATTAGAAGGTAAGGGAAACTACAGAAACCTTTACCCACGTAATGTTCGAAAAAAATAATAATAGGTTACTATTTATCTAACAACAAAAAAATTAGTACGGGAAAATATTAAAAAAGTAGAGCAGAATTATCGGTATAGAACGCTTATATGGAAGCAGCCGTTGACACGTGTTTCGGACTCTTTGGTCCTCATCAGAACGGCGTAGCTAAGCATTGGAATGAAAATTTGGAGATGAAAATAGTATAACAAACAAAATCCTCTATTATGGAAGACAATCACACATTTGTGATTTATTGTTTGAACTCTCCGGTATGGGAGATTTGGTCAAACTTTGCCACTGAGGCGATTAATTCCATCTAATGAGGACCAAAGAATCCGAAACACGTGTCAACGGCTGCTTCCATATAAGCGTTCTATACCGATAATTCTGCTCTACTTTTTTAATATTTTCCCGTACTAATTTCTTTGTTGTTAGATAAATAGTAACCTATTATTATTTTTTTCGAACATTACGTGGGTAAAGGTTTCTGTAGTTTCCCTTACCTTCTAATGATAACAATTTTGAATGTTGATATTAGACTGAATAGCACATAATAAATAACAAAGAACAACCACATCCGAAAAAAATTTTAACAAGACAAGTCGTCTGTTCTATTGAAGATTTTTTCGAATCAGTAGATGTCAGAGAAATTTCAATTTTTTCGAATATCGTAGTGAAACGTCAACTTTTTAATAAAATCGAGTTTTTTAAGATTCAACCAGCCTGTTATTCCTAAAAATTATCAAGAGATTATATATATATATATATATATATATATATATATATATATATATATATATATATATATATATATATATATATATATATATATATATATATATATATGTTTAACAGCAATGTGGTTTACAGGATCCCTTGTGCAGACTGCTCTGGCGTATATATCGGCCAAACGAAACAGTGGTTAAAAAATAGAATGACTCAACACCGAAGTGATATTCGAACTAAAATGTTATCTTGCGCGGCAGCGAAACATTGTGTGGACACAGGACATAAATTTCAGTTTGAGGATGTTAAAATCTTAGAGCATGAAGAAAAATATAAATGCCGATTATTTTTAGAAATGTGCCACATCAATTCCAGCGTGAATTCTGTCAATTTTAAGACCGACACTGACAATACCAGCAATATCTATTGTAATATTTTGTGACATTTTAAGAGGTGATTAGTTTATATTCCACCTGTGCGTAGATCGATTTGTTTGTTTTTATTTGACTTCGCAGTCTTCGTTTTATACACAGTACCTACGTGTCATGTCTGTTCTCAATGTTATATTTGTTTTAATGTTTTTCAATTTTAGAGCTTGTGACTAGTTTCCACTTCTATAAGTGTTATTCAATTAATGTTTATTTTAGTTAGTTATTATATTATATTGTAGATCCTCTTGAGAAAGTCTCCAAATAAGGGACGAAATATTGAGGAATAAATAAGAAAAAGGAACCAACCCAATTAGTCATTGGCCCCTCACCCGATTAATTTTTATTTGTTATATATATATATATATATATATATATATATATATATATATATATATATATATATATATATATATATATATAGCAAGTGCGTGATAAACAAATCAATTTTAACTAAACAAAAACAAAGCACAATAGTATTTAACACTGAATAATGAGTAGGTACGTGAAGTGTAAAATATGAAGAGTAGCATTGCAATATAAGAAACAAAAAAACACGAACCAAGAGTGAATATGGAATAATATATAACATAATTAAAGTATCAAATAATTTCACGTGAGGACATACGGTTGAAAATGGGTTAAAACATTGAAAATTTTTTTTTATTGAGGTTGTGCTTCTTCACTGTTAATAATTCAACCTTCTATCATTCTGCGTACTCTTGTTCTGCCCATATTTTTCACAAATTTTGAGGGTTGGGTTTTGAAGGTCTTCAAAGAAGTTTCATCGATTATTCTTCATGATGACCTATGGTTGTAGATGCTATTGTTGACATCTTATTTCAATAATATATATTTATCTAATATCCAGTATCTGTACTTCAGTAGCCTTTGAGAGATCTTGAGGAAATGTAGTTAACTTCCGGACACTCCTCCTCAAGTATTATATACATAAATATATATATATATATATATATATATATATAATGTGTGGAAAACTCTATCATCTTACGATTTAATAATTTTGGGAGGTAAAAGCTCGGGCAGGTCGATTTTGTATCCTAGTTTTCCACTTTTTTTTCAAAGAATTGATTTCCCTGCCCACCAATTCACAAAGTATAACGTCATCGATGTTTCTTTAAATTGGAAGGCCTTTTGTAACACTTTAAGTTACCGTGAAAAAAAAAGGTTCGTGTGACTTGTGGTGGTGAGTCTTGTGTTAAAGTTTTCAGGTCGCGCAATGGCCTCTAACATGACTTAACGACTACTAAGTAGCCGGGACCACCATCTTTACGTGTCTTCCGAAACACGGAGCGGCGATTAAATTCGTTGGAGTGGCCCGGGGATCGAATCCGGTACCTTGCGGTTAGCAGTCCACCACTCTACCGCTGAGCCATCGCCGCTCATAAGTTACCGTATATTGAGTGTAACGGAAACTAATGTTCATATTCCTTAACATTCTTTCCATTATTCATTTTGCAATGAAAACCTGGATTACTCATAAGTAAATGAGGATATATTTCCAATTTTGAGTAAGCTATGGAGAGATCTGAAAGCCCTATAGCAAGGAGATAATAAGTTCTTAGTTACCATTGCATATGTCATTATTCAATTGAATTGTTGTGTAGCATATCGATTCATATTCACTAGGCTGTAATATGAAGTGTTGCATATGACGTGGTATGGTTAAATTCAGAAATATATGAGCTTTCAATTTCTGATACATAATAGTTATTTATGTACCATGTGCGTTATATAGATCCTAACGCCCGGAGGGTAACAATGTTGCCCGATGGGAGTTGCTCCTATACTTTCCATTTTCCTTCTCATAGTAGGCATGTCATTTGTTCATAGTTTGACGATTGTGAATATTTTCGTCATCATATTCAGTGAATGTCATTGCTGCTTTCTTTGTGTAGTCTTATAGAAATAATGGAAATGGAAATGAATTTACCCAAGAATATCATAGAAAATGCAGCCAAAGCTGCGAATAATTCATTGCCGGAGAAATCCAGAGTTGTGTACGACAAGGATTATGAAGTATTTTATCAATGGAAGTGGCTTCCGTTGTCCTCGTACAATGAGCGAGCATTATGATCCACAATGCCCGCTCATAACGCCCTAGGGCATGATGAGTGTATTTATAGCAACCGTTTCTAAGGTAAAATCAACAAATAATATACAAGTGAAAAATAAAAAAAAATAAAAAAAAAGTTGAAAACTAAAATACAAAATAGACCTGTCCAAGTTTCACTTTGCGTTTCCACTTTTTACGAATGCACCCACCATATTGTCACCAAGTAGATAGCCATAGATTCTATTACAGTAATCGTTAAAATCAAGCATATCTTTTTCTGATAATATGATATCATGAAACAATTGCCAACTTGAAAATCTATTTAATTTCACCATATAAATCATGTTTCATTGAGTGATTACCGGAAACTTAGTGTCAATTATGGACATCCTTCGTGAAATATCTATATCAAGAACTCTGAGGAATTTATAATCTTCAACACCTTCCTAACTTCGCAAGCCAATAACCTCGTTTTTCCATAAACCACGCTCACTCCACACTTATGACATTCAAAACGTCATGCACAATGCCTTATTGAATTTCATGGCTTCGCTCGTTGACTGATTGATTGCTCCTCACATCAACCTCAGAATATTGCATTTAAATATTTGATGCAGAACCCTTTGAAATGGTAATTTGGGTGTTATTATGACTGCAAGCACCTTGATATTAACGACGGGGAAACGCAGACGGTCTTACACTTCAATATATTAGCAACAGTTCGGAAGCTTTTCAGGAAAACGTTGGGTACAGATGGAAACATGTACCTACATAACCCCATTGTTTAGCGGCGAGTGTTCTAGTTTGCAAATTGTAGGAGCCTCGGGCCCCTTAAATCGAGCTTCGGTAATTTTAATCACTATGAGAATAACGAAGACGATACGGCGGTTCTACAATTTTAGCCCACGGATGTCTAGCTACTTCGTTTGGACGGGCTCTTATCGTTCTATGAACGAATTCTATGAATCAAATTGTTAAAACCATGGAAAACTTATGTTTTGTTCTTCAAATCGACCCACCGAAATTGTGGAAGGGATGAATAATTTTGAAACGCGAAATTACACGACATCGTTGCTAGGCGTGCGCGTTAGGTGTATCCATATAATTTTTTTCGTTATAAAGAATGAATTGTAAAGGTGATTTGAAAAAAATTGGAGATAACTATGATTAAGTCAGATAAGTACCAGTGTTTGTAAATTAGTAAGATATTCTACTCAAATAAAGGATATCAGCTTGCCAATGTATTATTACAAATATCGTATGATTTCGAAATGGAAGTTTTACAAATAATCTACTATCCATTGGAATGGTAACCAGTGATCGGGATGAGCAATCAAAAGTAGTAAAATAATTTCAATTTCTGTTAATAGAAAGAAGTATTTGAATATCAACTTTTCTTATAAAATTCGGAGAAATTTTTACGATTTCTTTTGAATTAATTTTATTTAATAATTAACAATGATCTGTCAAAATCTATAACAGCAGTTGTCTAGAGCCAATTAAATGACATTGAATCGCAAACATATGTGTCCTACTTTTTTTAACTACTAACCAATCATTACAAAAATTCAATGTACTGATTCAGTTCATAATTAGTTCAATATTTTTTAATAATCGAATATTTATTTCCATAAGTTCAAAAAAAAAACATTTATTACAATTTCATTATACTACCATTTTTTCATTCCTTTTTTTCAATTACTTTTAAATTTAGTCAATTTATTTCAATATTTCTGCTATTTTATAAATAAAATATGGCCAAATACTTGTCTCATGACACCTATTGTCTCTTTTTACCTCGAGGCGAAGCTAAAGGGGTTATAGTCTCAAGACAAAAAGATGGGATCTGGTCCGATTTTAAAAATTATAGCGTTTTTTAGATAGGCATTACGACATGCGCATGCGCCAAGGTCGATATTTACCAAGTCCTACAAAACAGTGCTCTGTGTGCCACGGTAACCAAGCGACTTTGATAGCTTCAGCTTGATTCTGCGTCTGTGTCTGTGTCTGCTTCCCATCTTACCAATTTGATTCATAATTTGCAGCAAAATGAACCAGGATAGAATATTTTTGCTAACTTTTCACGGATTTTGTTCGTAATATCGAATTATTAATACATTTATTGCAATTTTCCTTCATTTCAGTCGTAAAATCGATTTTCATTGTTATTTAATTTATATAATACATTCAAAAAATATTGACGACATGCTCATGCGCCGAGGAGTTTTATCATTCCTAGTGCTTCGCAGTAGGGTGTCCTTCATTTTTTATTCATTGTCTGCGTATCTATTGATTTAGAAACTAGACAGATTATCGAATTTTGAACTAACTGAAAACCTGTCAGTTAGTGAGATCGCAGCAGTTTCTCTCAGAAGTTCCGTTGTGTTTTTTTTTGAACTATCAAACCTACATTTATAGTGGTGTTCAAATTGGAGAGGATATCATACAAGTCATTGTACTGTAACGATTTCAATTTTTGAACGCCCAACCTAGAAGATTCAATACATTTAACATTTAATAGTCTTGATGGAATTGAACAGCTGACTCTTTCTTTTCAAGGAGTACCTACATAAGTTAAGTCGAAGTTTCACTAACGAATGACATAGGACAATCAATATAAAAATAATCTTGTATCATCAATTCCTTTTGATTTCTTTCCACAACCAATTTATAGATTCTTGAAAGGGTTGAAGACAAGTGGGCCGATCGGCAAATTATTCAAATGTAACTTGATCTTTCTCAAGTCACCTGTAAGAAATTATGACAGAAACCATCTGTATTTTGGGGAGCGGTGCCTATCCCCCGCAAAGTTAATTTTCATTTTCTCGCCCACCCTTAGAGACGCCGTCGATTGTTATAATCTTCCCAGTTTTTCAAGAAATAGCACCCTTACTCCATAATATACCTGAGGAAGAAGAAGGAACTTGAATAAGTCATTAACTTCGAGGAGAGAAGTTCAATTAATGTTGCTTTTTAATTAATAATTCTTTTATTACTTTTCCGAGATGAATAGCTCTGCGAAAAAGTAAAGCTCGAAACAAAATTGGATGACGAGTGGGTATCAGATTGGGCAGTGAGAGTACGGTAAACATCGCGAAGTAATTAGTCTCACAACTTAAATAAGATATTATTGGTTCTTTTCTCTTTTTGTTGAGGAAACTTGCGGCGCCTCATCTCAGAAAGCAATTTATTTTCTTTAAAATAACTTTTTGTTTACCAGGTGAAAATGGAGCTTATTTGAAGCAATTTGCCTAACGAAATCTTCTACGTATTTAACTGGCAACTTTGTCAGTTTTTCACATTGGAAATGAATGTACCTTGATTAATATCATAATGCATAAACAGTGTTTGGCATAATGCTATAATAACTTATATATTGAAATTAATGTTCACACTTGTCACTTGTTAAATACGAAATATAACCTATTTGTCGCCCTAGGGCCTAGGAAATTCATTTTGTTTGAATATATAAATGAAAAATTATTTTCATTCAAAATCTGCCTAGTTTTTTCTGCCACAAGCGATTCAACAGTTTTAGCAGCTTTCACTAAAATATATTCGGGGAGATTGGTATTTCCTTCTACTTTGGACATTGCTATGCGCGAATCGCAAAATTATTTTCATGTGCTGTCTTACTACAGAAAGACAAGTTCCATCCTCAGTTATGGACCTTTTCACACCTGTTCCTCAAGACTCAAGAAGGAAAAATAAAAATTTCCGAAAGCAATAGCTCGAGAAAAAGAGTGTTTCATTGACTGCATACTCAAATATTGCAATATCTTATATATATACATATCATATATATATATTTATATATATATATATATATATATATATATATTATTATATTATATATATATATATATATATATATATATATATATATATATATATATATATATATATATATATATATATATATATATATATATATATATATATATATATATATATATATATATAGATATATATATATATCTACATAACTTGGTGTTTTGTAATAGAAAAGGTTTTTAAATGAAAGAATTATGAAAATGAACTGTGTGAAATTTGTAAAAATGAATTTTGTATAAAACGTAGCCGGGTAGGTGGTCTGGCGCATCCATCATTTTGTATCAAAACTTTTAAGCCGCAGCAATGCTTAGCCGGGCAGCATCCTAAATACTTTCCTTTTCGCATTTATGATTACGCCGTATGCATGCAATTGTATATTTCGTTGGAATATACAAGTTGAGTTACTCATAAAATAACTTCACGTGAATGGACAGTAATTTTACATCCACATTCATATTTTGGTTATTTGTGGAGAGTGCGTTTTTCTCGTGAGTCTGATGACCACATAAAGGTCGTAATCGAATCAGATATTTTTGCAGCAGAGTTAATTTAAGGCATTCAGGTACCGCTGTGGATTTCTATACACCATGTCCCTCCAATGCTGATATATCCCCGCCTACATCACAAGGATAGTCGCAGAAGATTTGCGAAAGCTAGGTATGTCAAGAATATTTTTCTGGTTTTGGTAACTTCAAAAATGTTGCAATTTGTTTCTCCATTTGAGTAAATTTGCTAATTCAGTTAAAACATAAAATCTAACAATAATACTATCTTAACAATGTAAATATTATTCTTAAGTTTAAATATACGTACTGCGTGTGACGCCATGCATTGGATAATGAACCATTATTCACTAGTGAATAATAGGTATTGTTACACTTTAGAAGGCATGTGTATAATAGTAGAGCTGTGGCAAAAAGTAATGTATTCAATGTAGATTCGTTTATTCAATTGTTATTATATATGTTTCAGAAACGAAACTATGATTTCATTACCGATAGATTGAATTCATATTAACATTAAGTTGCTCAGTAATTTTTGTTTTGTAGGGTTATTTTCAAAAATGCATGTGAGTCTTGTTGCGGATAGTTTAGATCGCCTGGAAAAGAAAGTTACTCTCATGACAGCCCCTCGATCTCGGCAGTTGAAGTGATGCATGATGGTGGTCTTGGCTTTCATTAGATTATTTAGTTGTGTTTCAAGTTAAATATAATGAGAAGTAGTAGAACCAGAAAATATGGTGTTGAATATGTAATTTTAATTGACGAAATAATGAACTTTGATGGAATAAATGTAACTCTAATCTGATAAAGATATATAGCTGTATTATAATTTAACCTGTCCCTCTCATGACTAACGATGTTTCCTTCAGGACTCTCCAGTTATGAATGGGAAAAAGGTAAAGAGATTTCCATTCAATATTTGATTGACGTTATTGGAAACCGAATTGTGTCTCATTTCGTTCTTTGAAGGACAAGAAATAAAGTTTGATAAAAAATAAAGTCTTCAAATTACATTTTATATGTTCAAAAATCTTAAATATAAAAATATTGTCGTATGCATGGCACCTCTTTCATATGGATATATATATATATATATATATATATATATATATATATATATATATATATATATATATATATATATATATATATATATATATATATATATATATATATATATATATATATATATATATATATATATATATATATATATATATATATATATATATATATATATATATATATATATATATATATATATATATATATATATATATATATATATATATATATATATATATATATATATATATATATCCTAAATAATATCGTGTCGAGAAAAGATTAGGTGCAGTAAATATTTTTGGAGAGAAATAATGTTGTCTCTGCAAAAATGGAATTTGTTAGTTCAAGTTGTGTCTCATTAAATTCTCGGGAAAACCAATTTCCCCATACCCCAAATTTATTCTTTCAGCCACTTTCTGAAAACACTCAAAATTTAACGACCTTTTTCAATATGCCAATTCTCATTCTCCCTGCAATATTACGAACACCTCGCGGGACCAAAATGATGGCAGGTTTTATTCGCCGTAAAACCAAAGATCAAAGATTCAATCGAAAGAATTAACAGTGTTTGCACATTAGAAAACGTTTTACGACTAATAACCTGTTTTATTACCTTTATAAAATACTTTATCCGGAATTTTTATCCACTCAAAAAATTATCTGTGGGTCGGCTTTATAATTCATTGTGTGGACCTTTTTATGTAACCTTCATACGTCACAGAAGGGTATATTATTTACTTACGAGGAGACTTCATGAATTTCTGTCACTAACATTATACTGATTAAAAACATTTTTCCTCCGTTAATAAATTTAACACTTTATTAATGAAGATGTTGATTGATTACTGATTGATTTCTGCATTGCCTCCGTTCAAGAATTAAACTTCAAAGATTTTTGTTCTTATTGTTGTACTGATTCGTCAGAAAAAGTATTAGATGCCCTTGTTAAAAAAAAGTGCGTGCGGATAAAGTAAACATGTCAGAAGTGAAACTTTTTTGGCAAACTACTTCTTAGTATAGGATGATTTACAAATTTATCACAAAATATTCATTTATAAATTTAATTTAGTATTCACACACTGTATACATACTAATGATAATGTGGATAAATGAAAAAGATCTGCGTTTACTGTAGTACAAGACATGCGACAGAATTGCCATCATCAAGTTTTAATATTTAACTACTAAACGAATACATCAATAAATAGCGTGTATTTTTCCTCCATATTTCTTTTTGTCTCGCTCTCTCTCACTCGCTCTCTCCCTCCGTTTGCTCCATGGCTATGTGCTTCATGCTACGTTTGCCCTTTCTCACTCTCTCACTCGCCATCTCCCTCTTTCTGGATAAAAACGTCCCACATTTTCCTACGCGCGTTTCATCGGTAAGAATTTTACCCTCATGCATGCAAAGTTTCACTTCAAAACAGTGGATATTTTTAGAGTAGATTTGATTTTGGGCATCTTTTTTCTAGAATATTGTTCCTTCAGCAAGCCTTGGCTCCACATTTGATTATGATATGAGGCTGTTTCTTTGCCTTCCATACACAGTCGGTATGTCTTTCCATATATGCTTATGGTTTGCAAGGATGCAATGACTTTTCAATAGTCTTATCACCTCTTTTATCAGAACTCTATCAACGTTTAGGATGTCTTGGTAATTGAGTTTTCTCCAGAAAGGGATAGCTTCACATTTGTAGATGATACGAGAGGCAGTTCCTTTATCTGGCATACACAGCTGGCATATAGGATCTTTTCCATATACGCCGAAGGTTTGCTTATGTTTTCTTTATGTGCAATAGTCTTTTTATAGTCTCCTCATCTATTTTATTAGAATGATGTCATGGTTTAATAAGGCTTCGGACAGTGCTTCTGATTATTCCCTCACCATGAGTTTGCTATGTTCTTGCCTTGGTTATTTATTCCAGCATTTCTGATGTTATGATGAAGAACCTGCCAGATTAAAACCTATGAATAATATTGCCAAAAACTACGTTTATATGTTTATTCTGGAAGATATTTTTTTTGTCCTAAGCTCTTCGGTTTTGAATAGAACAGAATTATTTAAATTTGTTGGAGTAATTGGAGTAATCAAATTGAGTTTCTTGCAGGCGCGGATCCAGGCACGACTTTTGGGGAGGGAACTTTTATATATTCAAAAGCCAAAAGGTACTGGTATTTTGGACAATGGTAAATCGAGTAGCTCCCAATCAAAACAATTAAGTGGGGCCCAGGCCATTTGGGAGAGGAACGTTCCCCCAGTTTCCCCCCTCTGGATCCGCGCCTGGTTTCTAGAAACACAATAAGGAATTTTCGGTACAAAGTTTCCCAGAATCAGTTTTTTTCTTCGAAACTCTTTAGTTGTGTAGGTAGGAGTGAACGTCTTCAGGACATCTGGATAAAAATTAGACAATATATGCTGAACATCATAATGAAATTCTAGTATTTTAGGTAAATCATGATTTTTAGTTTAAAATTACAGTATCCGTGGGCACATGTACTCTATCTACAACGTAATAACTCAATGAAGATTGCGTGGTAAATGAGAACAATCAAATGACTATCGGTTACAAAATGTTTGAAATCTTCAAAGAATGTGAATGAAAAACACCCCTTTCAGTTAACATTGAAACTGCCTGCTTCAACTCATATTCCAAAACTTCTTACGCATTAACTTCGAAATCTGAACTCCAAACTTTTCATCTTGCTCTTGAGATACAATTTCAGAATTTCAAATTCATTTCTACATTACTCTCAGCATTGAATCTCTCCATTTTTGAACGAAAATTTACTATTATTTCATAAAACGTATTTATATTTGGTGAACTTACCTCGTACAGATTTCATATTTTATGTCCAAGTGTTACGTGTGGAATAAACTCCTCAACGTTATTATTGCGAGATATGGGGATATTGGTTCCTTTTATATTATTCCTGACAGTATGAGATTTTATATCGCTCTTCCCATACACATATGAATGAAGAGATGAGTTACAGAAGGTTTTATTGTGTATTCTTTCCACCAATAGAGTTTGTCCGGAGGGTATGCTGTCAATAAAATTATTGATTTTATTTAAAAAAAGGGCCTACAAAACTCGCCACATGCAAATAATACCGATTTATTCATATCAACACCTTTCGCATTTTCGTTGTCGAGACGAAGTATATGAATGTAATACATCATTTGTCAAGTAAATTCTATGGTAAATGTAACTATATCTACTCTTCTGTATACGAATCTATTGTTAACATGTTTGAGAAATGAAATTCTCAGTTTAACGATTTTTACATATAATAACACAACAACAACAGTTGCTCAACGCGTTTCGCTGAGAATACAGCTTCTTCAGGTGCAAATTCCAAACTAAAACAAAAATATCTAATACAAGGTTTGCAAAGTACAATTATGAATTTGGGAAATCCATTCTGAGATTCTACGAACAAACTACTTTTTTTCATACATCAATACATATATGTATACATTACAAACAACAAGTCAAAAATAGATAAGTTCAGTAAAGCGGGAGGGCATAAAATTTCCCAGAAGTTACTTAACAACCAAGTGGATGTGAACAGCTCCGTCGTTTTCAACTTTTTCAATGAATAAAGTTAGTTTGATCTTAGAATCCCAAAATGGATTTCCCAAATTTTTAGTTGGACTTGGCAAAATTTGTATAAGATGTTTTAGTTTGAAATTCGCAACCTGAAGAAGCTGTAGTGTCAGCGAAACGCGTTGTGCAAACTGTTATTGTTTTATAATGTGTGAAAATCGTTAGACTCTGAGTTTTATTTCTCAAATATGAAAACATAAATTCATGTCCCACATAAAACTTTCCAAATATTTCGTTAAATATAAAATTCCAAAAACAGATCGACTGTCAGTTCAAGATCGACCTATCTACATTATTACTTGATTCATGAGTTCCCACACATTTCTAGATCAAGGTGTTAACTTCGAAATTTTGAATGTCACTTTATAAAACCACTTAGTTCGTACAAAATTATAATCTAACGATTTGTATTCGAGAAAAAATAATATATATCAGGTGCCCTATTGGGATCTGACATTCTAGCTGGCGCACTCTGGTAGCCAGATGGATGAAGTTTTTAATTCCAACGTGAACATATGCAATTGCATGTAGGTACAAGATTTTCATTTCTTACAAATCACAGCGCAAAAGGTGGGAAATAGAAAGTGCAAATTTTGCAAAACGTAGAAGCAAGTCCTGAGAGTGTTGTTGTATGAAACGCTATAATTCAAAAGCATATACAGATGCAAGTGTTAGCTTTCATTGGTTTTCGAAGCCAAGAAATTTTTTTTGAAAGAAACTCGTTTTGGAGAAAAATGCCGTTTTTACATGTAATCTTCCAAAAGCTTATAATAAAGAAAGGAATGTGAAAGCAGAGCTAATACTTTCGGAAAGTAGAATTAATCTAGACGTTAAATCTGAAACTTTATTGAATACTCAAGATACAAAAAATATCGTCCATTAAACAATGCAGGATTCAAACAAGATGTTTCCACAGAAAGAGGCCAATCTCAATATCATGAAGAGAGTCTATCAGCGAAAGTCCTAAATGTAGGATTGAAACGGACGAAAGTAGTTTTACACAAGAAATTAGTGAGCCTAGTATCAAAAAATTGAAGGATTCTGAAGTACAAGAAGATAGGTACTTTGAATCAGAAAAGAAAGACTTTATATATTCAATTGAAAAGAAGCAGTGAAGTCGAGTTCTCTTAATTTTTCCTACATTGTAGATGAATTTGCATGTTTCAAACCTATCACCATCTCTATATTTTCTTTCGAGTAAGTTTTCACCTGCATATCACTTCACACATTCACTTGAAACTAACATTGTTCTGAAAAACTCAAATAACTTTCAAATTTCTCATATAACTCGTGTTCAAAGCTGGTTTTGAAGTACGACATTTTGACGTTCTTTACTTGAGCTCCGCCTCTAAAGGCTCGTTTTCATGCGACAACAATGTCGCGACTTTAGTGCCATGACACTAAAAGTCGCGACATTTTTAAACATGCAATTATTTGAAGCCGTGACATTAGTGTCGCGATATCAAAATCATGTTGATATTTTCGTGACATTTTACATTAGTTCCACGCAACATACCTCGTGAAAATAGCAGTGCCGCATTGTCGTGGCCACGTGTGAAAGTGAGGTTAAAAAATATATTGGTTTACAAGATAAACAATGGAAAAAGAAAATGTTGTTTTCGATATCGTCCACTTTTTGGAGGAATATGAGAATCTGCCTTGTTTGTGGAAAAAAATTAATCGTTTATTTAAAGACAGAGTCGCAAGAAGCAAAGCGGAAGAACATGAGTTAGCTATAACTGGGATTACAGACGTAAAAATATTGCGCTAAAAAATAAGGAGGATTCGTGGTACATACAATACCGAAGTACGGAAAACTAAAAAAAGCACAAAATCTGGAAGTGGAACGGGGAATGTGTCCCAAAGCTTTTTTGGTTTTAAGTTGCCGATAGACTCTTTAAACCAACAACCAATTTTTTTTTTCAATTTTCCTTTTTTTGTGCGTTTTCTTCACTTATAGATAAACTTCACACTCGTGCAGCCGCCGCAATCACTTCATTCGACGCCATTTTTAATTTACTACAAAAATCGTGACATTAAATACATGAAAACAACAATTAGAAATGTCATATTGTCATGACTTAAAGTGTCATGACATTATTATGTCGCATGAAAACGAGCCTTAAGTCACATCGCAATAGTGTCATTTGAAAGTAGATGTCTAGTTTTTCAAAGGTGTACTAACTACAAAACAAGTACCTTATAATATAAATCGATGTTCCCATCAGCCTTCCTGAAGCTTTATTTGTTAATCTTCAATTGTCGAATGATTTTTGTTTTGTATATCCATTTTGATTGAACAGCATAAGCCAACAAGTATGTTATACATATATTTGTTGAGCTTTGCGAATTATCGCTGCTGAAAATAGTTTAGCGATAACTCTCGCGATTGCGTAGCGGTCTTTATAAACCACAGTAGAGCAGCCATTGAATATAAATAGCGAACTAGAAAAGATAGGTTGATTCACTCTATCCCCAAGTGAGTAGTATGAAGCTAGTGATAAGATCGAGAACAGTTATCTAATGTTGTTGAATTGGAATGAATAGACATGTTTCTGGATAAAGTTCACTATTATTTCGTGTGAGGAAGTGTGAAATGCTTGATGTTGAGTCATATATAGCTAGGTCTCTTAAAAATTTATTCGATAATTTCTAAACAACTCTCATTTTCATAGGTGAAGCACAAAATGACATCAACCCTTCTGGGTCTAATCAATTTTCCAAAGAAAATTCTTGTTTTTGGTAACACATAACGAATCTGTGTTGGCATTGTTGCGATAGTGAAGTTGGCTAGATTTGAAATCGTATTTTGTCATTATAATGAAAATTTTATATCGATTAGGTATTCAGTTAATTTTCATTTAGGAAAAGAGGCAAACGAAAACTCGTCGTTGCTTGCCTGAGATTTAATTCTTTAGTCCTGTTACACTTATGTCAATTCACTTGTGTGAGTGTCGCCATAAGATGAAATGAATTCAAAGTAATTGCAAATAGAATTAAAAATTCCTAAATAGCTATACCTACTTCATTAATTCTACTTGTAAATCGCAGCTCGCTGTTATTGCGTTAATAACATATCACTTCAATAGTATAGGTGTGAATTCATCTTTTTAACGGAGATGACAAAGCTTACCTTATGTTATAAAATGACTGTATATGCGAGGCTGGTTTAAATTATTAATTTTATAAGCTTTTTCAGACTATTATTAATAATATTCTCTTTTCACCACAAGAGATGGCTTTTTTAATCTTCATATGTGAATTTATGTTATGCAAGTTCCAAAAAGTATTTGTGCATTCAATAATGCTCAACTAATAATGAATAAAGAAAGTGTCCATGAACCCACGCACCCCGGTTCTATAAACTTTACCAAAAATACATGAAATTGATTGCCCGATGCGTCCAATAGTATCTTATATTAACGCTCCTGCGTATAAATTATGTCAGTATTTGAATAAGAAATTACCCACCTTAATTCAAATCAGTCCAGAGTATAGCATTAAAAATTCTATTCAGTTAGTTAATCATCTTAAGAATATCAAAATTCCTTTAAATGCTAAATTAATTTCATTTGACGTTATCAACTTATTTCCTTCCATGCCAACTCAAGAAGTTGAAATGATTGTTGAGCGATATCTAAAGATGAACCCAAATTTAACAACTCAAGCAGTCAACGAAACAATGTCTGCCTTAAAGTTATGTTAGAAACAGAGTAATTTCAAATATAATAATATAATATACAAACAAGAAGACGAATTGCCCATGGGATCACCGTTATCGCCTTTGTTGAGTGAAATTTTCATGAATAACTTAGAAGAAAAAATTTTCAATGCTGATAATAATTTAATTACTAACATTTCATTATGGAGACGTTATGTATATGATAGTTTTTGTATTTGGACCGGTACAGATAGGCAGTTAGATAATTTCCTTAAATATATAAATACTTGGTACAACTCGATTCAATTTACAAAAGAAGTATAAAACGAAGACGGTACCTTGAATTTCTTAGACGTTCAGATTGCTAGGAATTTGAATTCTCTTACCTTCAATATTTATAGAAAACCAACTTCCACAGATACTTTAATTCACAGCGACAGTAACCAACACATTAAAATAAAACTCAGTGCCTTTCATTCGTTCATACATAGGTTGTTCACGATTCCATTATCGGAAACAAATTTTCAAACTGAAGTTAATAAAATTAAATTATTAGCCCCCAATAACGGTTAAAATGAAAGTCTTATCGACAAGCTCATTGGGAAAAAACGAATAAAGTATCTGTTGCATTCAATATACCCCACGCAAACTATTAATGAAGAACAAATATACTTCCCAATAAATTATGTGCCTAATTTGAGTAGCAAAATTTGTAGCAGACTATCGAAAAATAACGTTAAAATAATTTGTACAAATAAAAAAAACTTGAAGTCATTCTTGGTCAATAATAAAGAAAAATCTAACATCGGAGAAAACAGTGGTGTTTACAAAATATTTTGCGACGAATGTCCTGCTTTCTATATTGGACAGACAGGAAGGAATATAAATATTCGTGTTAAAGAACATAAAAAGTCAATTTTACAAAACAAAAACACCACTGGCTTCTCTGAACATTATATATATAAAATTCTATCACTTCCTGGATTTCAACAAAACCAAATTGTTACATTCAGGTAACAAAGGAAAGCGCCTTGACCTTCTTGAAATTCTCGAAATAAGTTCCGCCCATAAAAGTCAATTACCGCTTGTAAACGAACAAATTGATTTTCAGGTATCACCTTTGCTTTTTTCTGTTTTATAAAATAGGATGTAATACTCTCCTGTAGTCAGTCTTGATAATGAGTTCATAATTCGAAACATGTCAACTTTTCGTTACTGTTAAATACACTATCTAAATATTTTTTATATTGTGAAACATAAGCCAAGTGGTTTTTAATTTTAGAGTTTATACTTTATCCCTTAAAGAAAGTGTGGTTATAAAATTGTATTTCACAATTATTTGCAAATTAGAAAAGTTTTCTTCAAAATTATGGAATGGCAAAATACTGGCTGAAACTTCAAGGGTGGCAACTGTCACCAGTGAATTATATGGTGAACTTTTTATTACGGCTTGTTTAAAGTATGGAAAATTCTATAGCTCTGTACGTTAGTACCTACTATTTTTTCTATTAAATTATGAACTCTTACGCAAAGCAAAGTTTGATACGACACTTACAACTGCTGCGGCATTAAACTATCATCAACTTGAACGTTTCCTGAACCGAATGAAATCTGCGTATGTATGTATTGATAGAAACTCCTATCAGTTCCACATCCTTATGAATTCATTCGTATACATATTTCCGCATTTAGTTAATGAAGATTTTGCAATTGCGTTAGTCATAATTAGCATTTAGTTTTCTCATATTCCTATATGCCGTCCTGTGGATCGTGCAAAATATACCGTTTGGTTTCTTTTCAGGAATGAACCCTAACGGAAGATAATACCCCAACGAAGCGGGTCTGCGTAAGTGAGCGCGTATTACAATATGCGACCCCATTTAAATGAGAAAACCAGAATTGTTAGAAACCAGTCGGTGGAAACGTTTTGTTGGTGTTATTCCTTTTTTCCCGATAACAATTTTTTTCGCAACAATAAATTGCAATATGGCGGATTGTTATCTTTGTGTTTCGTTGTATTCAGTCTCTTTCGTGGATGAAATAATGGAGGTTACGTAGAAAATATCTCTCAAACAATCGGATTGGATATACTACTCTCTTAATTGTTAATCGAGAATAGGGACAAAAGGGTTGTACAACTATTATTGAGCCAATTTATAGGACTGCTACTGCGTTGATGTATTCAAAATATTCTATTTTCAAGAGAAAATTAAAAATTGTCTCTCTCTCTCTTTCTTTATATATATATATATATATATATATATATATATATATATATATATATATATATATATATATATATATATATATATATATATATATATACATATATATTATATATATATACATATATTTATATATATATATATATATATATATATATATATATATATATATTTATATATATATATATATATATATATATATATATATATATATATATATATATATATATATATATATATATGATAGTTGATGGAATTCGTCGTTACTACGTGATAATTTAACATGATTAACAAAACTAAATTTGAATTTACCATCGGGCAGATTGAGTTAAGAACTTCTTAACTCAATCTGCCTGATGATGGTCTAGTGACCGAAATTGCAATCGCAGTGTTATATTTTTCAAAATATTTTGTGATAATAAACGTAGTAAATTCAAATTTAGTTTTGTTAATTATATATATATATATGTATATATTCAGTTATAATATCACAAGAGCATCGAAAATAATCGATTATACTTCCGAATCACGAGACGTATTTTGCGAAACACTACGAGAGCAGCTCGAAGAAAATATATCGAGTGACGAGGTCAGTATGACAATTATTTTCGATTGCTCGAGTGGTATTTGTCACGATTATATAACGAATAAAAAATATCAATTTTTTTCGACAAACGTCAAAACACCGTCAATATGAACACATTCACATTTTGACACGAGGCGAAACACCAAAACGATTATATCACGTCGTCAAGGGTATATTCACTTATATACGCAGTAGTTATGCAAAATTCACGGTTTCTATTAGTTTATTCATACATGAGTTACAATAATCATATATATATATATATATATATATATATATATATATATATATATATATATATATATCTATAGGGTATCCCATGAATAACATGCCAGAGTGACACTGAAGATACATAAGCTTCAGTTCAATCAGATAACATCAACATGACTTCAGTAAAAGTAGCAAAAGTTGGAATTTTAAGAATGTTGGGAAAAAAAAATAAATATTAAACCATTTCCGAAAAAACATTAAAAAGGCTAGTTTTCATGATCATTTGCTGATTCAGTTCAGTACATTATTTGTTCACAGTAATTAGTCAAAATATAAATAAGCTTATCGCTTTGAAATAAAGTGACAACTTTTTTTTTTGAGCATAGCGTTGCATAGATTGTCTCAACCTACTATTGATGATAGCCCAGGAAAAAAAACCATAAGTTGATGGTAATGAACAGCTGAAGCTTGCAAAAAAGGGACTTAAATGTGGAGATTTAAAAGAAAAACATAGAAGTGGCAATATCTCGAAAACCAGGACACTTTCATTGAGGTCATGTTGATGTTATTTGATTGACCTGAAGCTAATTTACCTACAATGTCAGTCTGGTGTAATTTTCAGGACACCCTTCATATATTTATATATATATATATATATATATATATATATATATATCTATATATATATATATATATATATATATATATATATATATATATATATATATATATCTATATATATATATATATATATATATATATATAATATATATATATATATATATATATTTTATATATATATATATATATATATATATATATATATATATATATATATATATATACATATATTGTCATTTTACTGAAGAGAGCAGAGGTTAGTTTGAAATAACTACTTCGACTCTGCTACTACATTTCAGAATATTAAATATATTTTCAACAAAAATAGTATGAAGCCGCACCAGAAATTCATTATTTCGCCAAACGAACTAAATAACTTACCATACAACTAAAGCCTCAATCCTTAGGGAAATTATTCCCAGTGAACCAGAAGGAAAAGACAACCGATTAGAGAGTAGTATTTTTGCTTCATGAGGCAAGTCTACTTTCGAGCGTTTCCGATATTTAAATTTATATAAACGTTTTCCTAAGATTCGAGATATTATCTGCAAACAATTTTTCGGGTTGCAGGCAGGTGGAGGAGAATTATTGAATATGAGCTGAAAATCTTGAGCTACTTCAACGTCCACGACGAATATAATGAAGTATAAGCTTTTTTGTGTCGAATGTATCAATTATACATGCTATGCAAAAATAATTAATTAATTTACTGTGATTGACAATAAGGTGTGAAAATAATGAGGATATTTTCAGTAGTAGTTTATTGGATGGCACAGAACTTATGTCATAGCTTATTATCAAATTTCATGGACATTCAAATTATACACTTGACTTCAATTGTGAAGCAATAATGCAATTGAATTTCGATCAAACTAGAAATTATCTCAATTTCTTTTAGCGTTTAGGAATTCACCGTATGAATCAAAAATACAGAATTTCGTCGCGAAAAAAAATACTTCCTGAGTGATGAATGTATCTACTCTGCAACAGTGCCTTTCCCTTGGAAATTCAATAGAATATTTCCCTCCTGTCAAAAACCCCTTGTAAATGGAATGCAATTATCGAAAATTACAGCGAATATTTCCCTCCTGTCAAAAATCCTTTGTATATGGAATGCAATTATCGAAAATTACAGCGATAATTGCATTGTAGAAAGCGAAAGAGCCCTGCGATAATTGCATTGTAGACCGATAATTGCATAGTAGCATAGTTCATATTACGGTTATTGATGACAAGACGAGAATTTATGAATTACTAACGTCAGCTTGACAAGTTGAAAGTTTATTCGGGAAATATTCCCCAAAATTACACTCGTGCATCAAAATAACCGGATTATTTCGCATTCCAGCGTGTTGTCTTTAAAAAACTGCATTCGGTCATTTTCATATTTTGGAGAAAAATGAAAATGAACTCATGCAGTTTTTTGACAACACGCTGTCATGCAAAATTATCGGTTATTTTGATGCACTTGTGCAATTACTTACGATAATTTTTTATTTTTTGAAGAATTTTCCTTTTTTACGTCATGATATATATGACAATAACCATAGTAAACTTGTGTATATTTTAATAATTGCCTGTCATACAATTTTCTTTCAAAATAATATAATTTTTATAGAGTTTATCAATTAATCACTGATCACTTCATGGGTTACAGGTCAAAAAACTCACTTATCTAGTTGGAACACTTGACTTGGAGTTATATATATATTAATATATATATATATATATATATATATATATATATATATATATACGATAGGTAGAATTTCTTGTGCTATATTTTATATATTTAAGGTGCAATTTTCTTGGGTTTAGAGCACAGTAGAACTTTAAGTATTCAGATTACAAGGATTACAAGTAATAAAATCTGAATACCTAAAGTTTTACTGTGCTCTAAACCCAAGAAAATTGCACCTCAAATATATAAATATATATATATATATATATATATATATATATATATATATATATATATATATATATATATATATATATGCAGAACAACACTACACGTTGTAGATAAATAATAAAATTAAATGAAAAAAAACATCTTACCAAAGTAATTGTTACTCTAATTTCAGGTTCCACTGAAATATTATTTCTTAACATTTTCATCTTGTTAGCAGAAATTACCAACCTCATGCATTTCGAACCGTGAATTCGTCTAAGTCAATCATTCAATATAAAAATTCACGATACTGGCTTTTTCTCTGAAACTACCAATTTTAGGCCAAAAATACCCCCAGAGTAACCCCCTGTCGATTCCTCACATTTTCCAACATATACCAAATTTTGAGTGCCCTACGTGCAGAATTTACCACCTCCATACTAACCCTCTACTTAATCAACGAATTATATATTTGACCAGCAGTCGTTTCTATAACTCTGCTAATATTCACTGTACTCTTATCGAGAAAATGATAACTAGGATTTTATGACAGAAAAAAAAATCACCAGTAGCCCCCAGTTTATTTTTTTATACTATATTAGACACACTTAAATTCAACATTTATGTCTAATATATGATAAAGTTTATCAACTAATTAATAATTCAATATTTTATAACAGTTCGCAAATCTTCTGCACAAATTTTCATATATGCTGATAAGTCACAGCATTCGATTATTTCATTGTGTCAAATATTGAAATATTACCAAAGTGTAGAATAAATTCAGCAAAGTTCTGAGGTATAGATAATTCGAAACTTTTGAGATATTCGAGCGAAAGATGACAGTTTTTGTCTTCCAATTCCTACTAGAAAATAGTTGATTAACAGATGCTTGGGTAACTCCTCAGTATTTTCTATACAAAAATTTTTTTTCTTCAATTCAGAATCCCATAACACCAAAAGCCAACACCAAAGGGTGTAATGAATTCGTCCTCTTCGCTTTGTTCAAATTTGCAAAAAATGCAACGCTATGAATTATTAATCCGAATGATCTGACCAAATCGAAAAAAAACAAAAACCAAAAAAAACTGGACTACTCTCAAACTCTTCTAGAACAATGAAGCAGAAGCCGGTCGGAGACATTTGACAAATTGAATTTTAACGATGTTATCGTCAATTAAAATGCAAAAAGAAGAGTTACTCACGATTATTTTTCAATTTTTCGCGGCCTGTATGTCACTTGTCAACGCTGGAACGTCGAGCTTGTACCCAACTCATTTATAACCGGAAGAGACAATTTGGGCGTTGTGGAAACTACTTGATTGAAAAATCGTGAAAAATGGCAAGTATTGAAATTTAACCGTAATTTCTATTGCGCTTCATCGGTGTGTTCGTTTTGAACCTGATGACAAGTTTTTAGTTGACGTCAGAAAAAATTGTTTAAAATTGCAACTCGTTTTATTTGTTCGTTTTTTTCGAACAAGAAATAATAAAACAGTTGTTTTTGAAGGATTTACACAAAATTTTATAACATTATGAATCACGTTTCGTATTAATAATGTAATAAAATTCAGAACGAAACTCTTAAATACAAGTATACCTCTTTCGTAACCAGTTGTAGTGGATTTACATCAATTAAAGCCCCACAATAAAAATTTTTTCAGTAACTGATAATCTAATTTTAAGTGAAATGGTAAGTACTTCCACATAAGAATACGCTTACTTCAAAGTGTTGATGAATATTGTACTCTTAATTATGTTATGAGCTACTTTCAATTATTTAAAAAAATATAAGGTGGGGTTTTTGGATAAGTAGCAAAATGGCGAAGGCGCCGGGTTTGCTTTTTAAAAACTTATTTTATTCTGAAACTGCGCCATCGATTTCTATAATTATTTCACTGTAGTAATTTATAAATAAACGAAAATGTATTGTATAGCTTTCGATTATTTGAAATGTCAAGCTACGAAAACTACATTATGTTTATTTTTTGTTTCCCTCTTTCTTACTACTACCAACACTATGAGCATTTTCAATCATAATTTCCATATGTTATCTCTTCTGATCAATAGACGCGGTCATTAGTTGTTATTCGCACTAAACTCTTATTCAATTATAAATCGCTTCACTAAAATATCCGGAAATGTTTTTTTCAAATAAATACGTTAGTATTCATTGAAACTAGTATATATCTACGCTGTTTAAAATTACATGGTAGCAACGAATGAGTTCTTCAAAACTGCTAGAAGTTGAAGTAGAATATAACCAATTTTGATGATGATTCAAAAAATTTGAAGAAGATGGAATATGTCTTAGTCGTGAAATTTGGAATATACCTATTCAAATTATTTTAACTATCCTAAGAATCATGAACACTGTAGAAGAACTAAGTGAATGACACATTATCGAAACAAAAACAATCTAAAAAAAACTCTAATGACAGAACCATGAAATCGCCATTTAAGACTTTCGTTTTGGAATAATTGGACTGATTGAATATTTTGTCATGATTTAAGTACCTATAAATTAAATTTCATTTATACTTTTTATTCTCGAACACTAGTGTAATTTCGAGGAATCAATTAATTGAGAATATATCAACGTGCATTTCAGTATGCACACAGGTAAAACCCTATCAACTTAAAATTTTTCATCATCTTTGGACTTCAAATCCATTTAAAGTGTACCTCCCAGAATTGCCAAATTTCCTGGACATTAATGTTTACCTCCAATAAATACAAAAGCACATAGATTCGAAATTTATCTGTTTATATAGTCCGATAATCTTCCATTCAAATCTCATCGTGTATGGAACCTTAACATCCCAACTATTAAGTCAACAGACATAACTCATTGGCGTGTATCTAAAGACGCAGAAAACATGAGAGAAAATACGTCATTTGATAATATCGTCAGAAGGGGTTTCAACAAACTCATGAATCAACGTGCGATCCGTAGGGGTCGTAGAGGGGTTAGCTATTAATAAACTAATAGAGAAATGGAACAGATCGCGCCGTTATAAAACTTTGGGATTGTGGACGCCAGAACGTGAAAGTCAAACAAGCAGAGTTTTGCTTAGTTTGAAAGTGTATGTTTAGAGCAGGACCGTTGTGATGTTTTTGATTTATTTCACCTTTATTTTCAGAGATGGAAAGCGATTGAAAGAAATTTCATTATTTAAATTTATTATATGTAATAACCTCTGATATAGAAGATCATCAGAGGTAAAGTTCGTAAAATTATTGATTGAAATTCATAGATAAAAAATCCAATTGATGTCATCTATTTCTGAGATGAACGATGTTATTTCACCAATGACAATGGTATCTTAAGATATAAATTCACAGTTCAGTTAAAATTTTCTTAATGCAAAGCTCATAAAAGTTTTGAAAACGTGTGCAGTTGGAGAATCTTTTTCCGGAACGATGTTACTTTTTCTCACACTCTGTTGTGGTTCTCTTCCGATATTTTTTCTCTTTCGATACCCTTTTTGACACTGAAAATATGATTTCAATATTAGACTGAGAGCCAGAGTTCCACAGACATACGGTATAGCAGCAGTCCTTAATAATGCTAGGTTCACTATTTTACCTGCCGTAGGTGAAGTGGGGATTCACTATTCCCATCAAGGGGAAACGTGAAAACGTGATCGCAGCATGTCTGCCGTTTTGATATCTCAAAATATATAATTCTTTTCATGTAAAAACTTAATGGCAGACACTTCTTCCGGTTCCTACTACAATTTATAGAATTTCAAAGCTGCGAAAATTTTGACAACTTTGCGTCAAAATCGTGCGCTTTCAATAGCACGACAGATAAAGTATTGTGTGGTCTGCCTTGATGTCAAAATCGACCTATCTGCCTGCTGTTTTAAATATTTTTTTTCTTTTTTAACTCGAGGGACCTACAGTTTAACGCCGGTTCCGAACGGCCAATGGGCTTGTAAACTATGTACATTACCCAACAATTTTTAATCATATATAACCACTAAATTTCGGACATACACAACACCCAAGAGCGCGGTGGGACTCGAACCCACAATCCTCGGTTTACAAACGTTTATGTAATAATAATATAAATGACATATAATTTTCAGCTTTGCTGAAATTACGCAGAGTTGTCAAAATTTCCGCAGCTTTGAAATTCTATAAATAATAGGAACCGCAAGAAGTGTCTGCCTTTAAGTTTTTACATGAAAATAATTATATATTTCAAGATATCAAAACAGCAGACGTGCTGTGATCATGATTGCAGATTCAATTTTGATGTCTTTCGACTTCTGGACAACCCCAAAGGAACCTTTGATGGGAATAGTGAATCCCCACTTCACCTATGGCAGGTGAAATAGTGTACCTAGCATTAATAAGGACTTTGCTACTATACCGTAAGTCTGAGGAACGCTGGCTCTTAGATTATATTGATGTATGTTAATAATGAACAGTGGCAATAAATGTAATTTAAACGTATGTAAACAGTAAATACTTGTGATGGGTTATTTCTCTGCATTAATTCACTTCTCTAAGCTTGTATTACACATTTTTGCTGCCGTTACCGTTTCTCGAATCTTCATTGCCAATTTGCAATAATGAGATAATAAAACTAACAACAACAAATACATAAATTGTTCCTATTTATATTTAACTTTTATAGTTGCTCAGAAACTTCATGAAAATAACTATATTTGAAATGTTCCCTCTTTCGTATTGTTAGGTTAGATGGACATAAAATCAGATTTAGTAGCTGTAGTTTGCGTTTGTCGGGTTAGTTTCTGGACATCTATATATGTATTCAAATTTTCATGACATTGTCTTCATATAGAGTCGCAGTTAGGAACGCATCAAATAAAAAACTGCTTGAAATGAACGGTACTTATGTCACCGTTTTCTTTACGTCATTTGAAGTTTCATTGTCTATCCTTCTCCATTTTCTGAGCCAGTACGGCCCGTTTCGTGACGGTCGCGGCAATATGTGTTCGTTCACTCGCCGATATAAATTTTCTAACACGCTAAAACTCCCGTACCACCGTCGGTTCTCGTGATAACGCATGATAAATGGCTATTTTAATTGGTCGTCTATTCCTTTTGGCCTGCTGGTTTCATTAGTTTTCATTGGTTCACTAGAAATTCGGTATGTAATAGCGCTGGAAACGTCAACGGAATCGCAGTCTGTGCTTTGTTGTTCGATGTGACCACCAGGAATTTCTGTGGTTTGTGACCGTGCACAAGTCTCTACTACCGTCGTTGTCAAATTTCTGAAAAACCGCTATTCTACATTTCACATAATTGAGTGTTTCCCGAATTTTCTCTATATTGGAGAATGGAAAAGTAGTATTGATGTTCATGAAAATAGTTAGATCACAACGCAAAATCATGATATTAAGAATGAGGAAAACTTCGAATGAATCATAGAATAATCATTACATTAAGTAATATCATATGATAATGAAGCAAGCGTCAATGGAAACACAGTCTGTGTTTTATTGTTCGATGGGGCCACCAGGAATTTCTGTGGTTTGTGAACATGCACGTGTCTCTACTACCGTCGTCAAATTTCAGAAAAACTGCTATTCTACATTCAACATAATTTAGTGTTTTCTGATTTCCTTTTACATTGAAAAATGGAAAAGTAGTATTGATGTTCATGAAAATAGTTAAATCACAACGCAAAATCATGATATTAAAAATGAGGAAAACTTAGAATGAATCATAGAATAATCATTACATTAATATCATATGATAATGAAGCAGACGTCAATGGAAACACAGTCTGTGCTTTATTGTTCGATGTGACCACCAGGAATTTCTGTGGTTTGTGACCGTGCACGTGTCTCTACTACCGTCGTTGTCAAATTTCTGAAAAACCGCTATTCTACATTTAACATAATTTAATGTTTTCTGAATTCCTTCTACATTGAAGAATGGAAAAGTAGTATTGATGTTCATGAAAATAGTTG
Source organism: Cynegetis impunctata (assembly GCA_030704885.1). Classification (NCBI taxonomy): domain Eukaryota; kingdom Metazoa; phylum Arthropoda; class Insecta; order Coleoptera; family Coccinellidae; genus Cynegetis; species Cynegetis impunctata. The sequence continues at coordinate 482,756 of JARQZK010003635.1, forward strand.
AATCACAACGCAAAATCAAGATATCAAAAATGAGAAAAACTTCGAATGAATCATAGAATAATCATTGAATTTATATCATATGATAATGAAGCAATAGTCAACGGAATCATATTCTTTGTTTTATTGTTCGATGTGACCAATAGGAATTTCTGTGGTTTGTGAACGTGCACTTGTCTCTACTACCGTCGTGGTCAAATTTCTAAAAAACTGCTATTCTACATTCAACATAATTTAGTGTTTTCTGAATTCCTTCTACATTGAAGAATGGAAAAGTAGTATTGATGTTCATGAAAATAGTTAAATCACAACGCAAAATCAAGATATCAAAAATGAGAAAAACTTCCAATGAATCATAGAATAATCATTAAATTAATTTCATATGATAATGAAGCAAACGTCAACGGAATCACAGTCTGTGTTTTATTGTTCGATGTGGCCACTGGGAGTTTTTGTGGTTTGTGAACGTGCAAGTTTGTCTACTACCGTCGTTGTAAAGCGCCGAAGAACTGATATTCTACTTTCAACTCTACTTCGTGTTTTCTGAGTTACTTCTTCATTGAAGAGTAGAAACTACTTGGCAATTTTATATATAAATGAGTGAGGCAGATAGTATTCACCTGTGATAAAGCATTTGGATCATTAGAGAAAATTAAATTTTCATAAACTTTAGATGACGAGTTATAGGAAAAATAAAGGAAAATAATGAAAACCATTTGTTCTATTTTGTTTGAAGAAGGAAATACTCAGTGACTTGAAATTTCCTGCATAAGAATAGTTTATTAACACTGTTAGCCTGGAGTCCCAAATTGACCCCAGGTATGAGGGTTAAACAAGTAAATTAAATCACCATTTTTATTTTGAATTGAATTGACATTTATTTGGTGAAAGCTCATATTCATAACTTTATAAGAAAATTAAAAAAATTAACTTTTCATAGGTTGGAATGAAAATCTATTGAAAAAACGCGTTTTGTCATAACATTGACTTCATCTCGTACTAAATTATGGTATTACAAAACAATCTATTTATACGAAAATTGAATACAACAGACGGGTTTCTAGAGAAACTAAGGTTTCACTAGGTTTCCGGAATTTTTATATTTATTGATGTATAAGGGATTCCCAACAGTTGATTTTGTGAAGACTATTTTCTAACTGTAATATATTATAATTGTGATTAAAGATATGATTTTCTTGAATAAGATGGCACGTATAATTATAGTCAGTTTTCTGCTTAATATAGCTACGTCGGTGTTCGTGTATTCGAGTATTATATAGAATTTTACACAATCGTTACAGTTGAGTCTATGAACACCCGTACGTTCATCTTTATGGATTTTTGATTTGTTATTTTTAATAAATTTTCCAATGCTATTATTGATTTTATATGAAACTTTGAAATTTTGTTTATGAAGAAACAATTTTAGGTTTTCGGAAGGTTTGTCCAAGTATGTTAAACTGTTATAGACTGTTTTTTCTCGGATGTATGTGGGTAAACTTCTGAAATTGCCATTTTGTCTTTTTTCCTATGAATCAGACTGTCAATCATATTGGGTGAATAACCATTATATACTGCCATTTGTTTAATTATATTCAATTACTTTCGGAAACTAGGTTCGGACAACGGACTTTTGAAAAGCCTATGAATCATACTATGATAAGTGGCTAGTTTAATGAAATTGGGTGTAGTGATGTATTATAAACACTTATATCTGTATGAGATGGTTTATGAAAAGTTGAAAATTCGTGCTCGTTGCTAAAAATTCCGGAAACCAAGTTAACGACCAGATTGAAGTGAACCCTTCTCCTCTCCTTAATATGTTCAATGTACCTACTAATAACTCTGAATGAATTGCTTATTGTTATTAAGCTTCTCTAGGAACCCCTCTGTTATATTCAATTTTCCTAGAAATAGATTGTTTTGTAATACCATAGTTTAGTACGAGATGAGGTCGTTGTTATGACGAAACGCGTTTACTCAATAGATTTTTATTCCAACCTGTGAAAAGTTAATGTTTTTATTTTCTTCATAAAGTTATTTTCATTTTGGCTCTACAAAGTAACATGCATGTTTTTCCTTGTCTTGTTCTATGAGTAATGCTCAAAACTAGTCAAAATTTTACTCTTTGAACCTTATCGTTATCTCTCTAATATATAAAATTCTCGTGTCACGGTGTTTGAAGTTAAACTCCTCCGAAATGGCTCGACCGATTCTCATGAAATTTTGTGCGCATATCGGATAGGTCTGAGAATCGGTCAAAATCTATTTTTCATCCCCCTAAATGTTAACCCCTTAATTTTGCTCTCTTATTTTTCATACAAAATTTTCTGTTTTATATTTTTAATAATGAATAAAGTATAAACTTTAAAATAAAAACACTTGGCTTATGTTTCACAATATAAAAAATCTGTAGATACTGTACTTAGCAGTAATAAAAAGTCGACATGTTTCGAGCTATGAACTCATTATCAAGACTGACTACAGGAGAGTATTGCATCGTAATTTATAAAACAGACAAAAGCAAAGGTGATACCTGAAAATCAATTTGTTCGTTTACAAGGGGTAATTGACTATTATGGGCGAAACTTATTTCGATAATTTCGAGAAGGTCAAGACGTTTACCCTTGTTACCTGAATGTAACAATTTGGTTTTGTTGAAATCCAGGAAGTGATTGAATTTTATACAATGTTCAGAGAAGCCAGTGGTATTTTTGTTTTGTAAAATTGACTTTTTATGTTCTTCAACACGAATATTTATATTCCTTCCTGTCTGTCCAATATAGAAAGCAGGACATTCGTCGCAAAATATTTTGTAAATACCACTGTTTTCTCCGATGTTAGATTTTTCTTTATTATTGACCAAGAATGACTTCAAGTTTCTTTCATTTGTACAAATTGTTTTAACGTTATTTTTCGATAGTCTGTTACAAATTTTGCTACTCAAATTAGGCACATAATTTATTGGGAAGTATTTTTGTTCTTCATTAATAGTTTGCGTGGGGTATATTGAATGCAACAGATACTTTCTTCGTTTTTTCCCAATGAGCTTGTCGATAAGACTTTCATTGTAACCGTTATTGATGGCTAATAATTTAATTGTATTAACTTCAGTTTGAAAATTTGTTTCCGATAATGGAATCGTGAACAACCTATGTATGAACGAATGAAAAGCACTGAGTTTTATTTTAATGTGTTGGTTACTGTCGCTGTGAATTAAAGTATCTGAGAAGGTTGGTTTTCTATAAATGTTGAAAGTAAGAGAATTCAAATTCCTAGCAATCTGAACGTCTAAGAAATTCAAGGTACCGTTTTCGTTTTCTACTTCTTTTGTAAATTGAATCGAGTTGTAGAAAGTATTTATATATTTAAGGAAATTATCTAACTGCCTATCTGTCCATAATAAAACGTTACTAACGTTTTATTATGGAGACGTTATGTAGATGATATTTTTTGTATTTGGACCGGTACAGATAGGCAGTTAGATAATTTCCTTAAATATATAAATACTTTCTACAACTCGATTCAATTTACAAAAGAAGTAGAAAACGAAAACGGTACCTTGAATTTCTTAGACGTTCAGATTGCTAGGAATTTGAATTCTCTTACTTTCAACATTTATAGAAAACCAACCTTCACAGATACTTTAATTCACAGCGACAGTAACCAACACATTAAAATAAAACTCAGTGCTTTTCATTCGTTCATACATAGGTTGTTCACGATTCCATTATCGGAAACAAATTTTCAAACTGAAGTTAATACAATTAAATTATTAGCCATCAATAACGGTTACAATGAAAGTCTTATCGACAAGCTCATTGAGAAAAAACGAAGAAAGTATCTGTTGCATTCAATATACCCCACGCAAATTATTAATGAAGAACAAAAATACTTCCCAATAAATTATGTGCCTAATTTGAGTAGCAAAATTTGTAACAGACTATCGAAAAATAACGTTAAAACAATTTGTACAAATAAAAGAAACTTGAAGTCATTCTTGGTCAATAATAAAGAAAAATCTAACATCGGAGAAAACAGTGGTATTTACAAAATATTTTGCGACGAATGTCCTGCTTTCTATATTGGACAGACAGGAAGGAATATAAATATTCGCGTTGAAGAACATAAAAAGTCAATTTTACAAAACAAAAATACCACTGGCTTCTCTGAACATTGTATAAAATTCAATCACTTCCTGGATTTCAACAAAACCAAATTGTTACATTCGGGTAACAAGGGTAAACGTCTTGACCTTCTCGAAATTATCGAAATAAGTTCCGCCCATAATAGTCAATTACCCCTTGTAAACGAACAAATTGATTTTCAGGTATCACCTTTGCTTTTGTCTGTTTTATAAATTACGATGCAATACTCTACTGTAGTCAGTCTTGATAATGAGTTCATAGCTCGAAACATGTCGACTTTTTATTACTGCTAAGTACAGTATCTACAGATTTTTCATATTGTGAAACATAAGCCAAGTGTTTTTATTTTAAAGTTTATACTTTATTCATTATTAAAAATATAAAACAGAAAATTTTGTATGAAAAATAAGAGAGCAAAATTAAGGGGTTAACATTCAGGGGGATGAAAAATAGATTTTGACCGATTCTCAGACCTATCCGATATGCGCACAAAATTTCATGAGAATCGGTCGAGCCATTTCGGAGGAGTTTAACTTCAAACACCGTGACACGAGAATTTTATATATTAGAGAGATAACGATAAGGTTCAAAGAGTAAAATTTTGACTAGTTTTGAGCATTACTCATAGAACAAGACAAGGAAAAACATGCATGTTACTTTGTAGAGCCAAAATGAAAATAACTTTATGAAGAAAATAAAAACATTAACTTTTCACAGGTTGGAATAAAAATCTATTGAGTGAACGCGTTTCGTCATAACATCGACCTCATCTCGTACTAAACTATGGTATTACAAAACAATCTATTTCCACGAAATTTAAATATAACAGAGGGGTTCCTAGAGAAACTAAATAACAATAAGCAATTCGTTCAGAGTTATTAGTAGGCACATTGAACATATTAAGGAGAGGAGAAGGTTTTACTTCAATCTGGTCGTTAACTTGGTTTCCGGAATTTTTAGCAACGAGCACGAATTTTCAACTTTTCATAAACCATCTCATACAGATATTACTATTTATAATACATCACTACACCCAATTTCATTAAACTAGCCACTTATCATAGTATGATTCATAGGCTTTTCAAAATTCCGTTGTCCGAACCTAGTTTCCGAAAGTAATTGAATATAATTAAACAAATGGCAGTATATAATGGTTATTCACCCAATATGATTGACAGTCTGATTCATAGGAAAAAAGACAAAATGGCAATTTCAGAAGTTTACCCACATACATCCGAGAAAAAACAGTCTATAACAGTTTAACATACTTGGACAAACCTTCCGAAAACCTAAAATTGTTTCTTCATAAACAAAATTTCAAAGTTTCATATAAAATCAATAATAGCATTGGAAAATTTATTAAAAATAACAAATCAAAAATCCATAAAGATGAACGTACGGGTGTTCATAGACTCAACTGTAACGATTGTGTAAAATTCTATATAATACTCGAATACACGAACACCGACGTAGCTATATTAAGCAGAAAACTGACTATAATTATACGTGCCATCTTATTCAAGAAAATCATATCTTTAATCACAATTATAATATATTACAGTTAGAAAATAGTCTTCACAAAATCAACTGTTGGGAATCCCTTATACATCAATAAATATAAAAATTCCGGAAACCTAGTGAAACCTTAGTTTCTCTAGAAACCCGTCTGTTGTATTCAATTTTCGTATAAATAGATTGTTTTGTAATACCATAATTTAGTACGAGCATGAAGTCAATGTTATGACAAAACGCGTTTTTTCAATAGATTTTCATTCCAACCTATGAAAAGTTAATTTTTTTAATTTTCTTATAAAGTTATGAATATGAGCTTTCACCAAATAAATGTCAATTCAATTCAAAGATAAAAATGGTGATTTAATTTACTTGTTTAACCTCATACCTGGGGTCAATTTGGGACTCCAGGCTAAACAGTGTTAATAAACTAATTCTTATTGCAGGAAATTTCAAGTCACTGAGTATTTCCTTCTTCAAACAAAATAGAAACAAATGGTTTTTCATTATTTTCCTTTATTTTTCCTATAACTCGTCATCTAAAGTTTATGAAAATTTAATTTTCTCTAATGATCCAAATGCTTTATCACAGGTGAATACTATCTGCCTCACTCATTTATATAAAAAAATTGCCAAGTTAGTTTCTACTCTTCAATGTGAAGAAGTAACTCAGAAACACGAAGTAGGAGTTGAAAGTAGAATATCAGTTCTTCGGCGCTTTACAACGACGGTAGTAGACAAACTTGCACGTTCACAAACCACAAAAACTCCCAGTGGCCACATCGAACAATAAAACACAGACTGTGATTCCGTTGACGTTTGCTTCATTATCATATGAAATTAATTTAATGATTATTCTATGATTCATTGGAAGTTTTTCTCATTTTTGATATCTTGATTTTGCGTTGTGATTTAACTATTTTCATGAACATCAATACTACTTTTCCATTCTTCAATGTAGAAGGAATTCAGAAAACACTAAATAATGTTGAATGTAGAATAGCAGTTTTTTAGAAATTTGACCACGACGGTAGTAGAGACAAGTGCAGTATCTAAAGATTTTTTATATTGTGAAACATAAGCCAAGTGTTTTTATTTTAAAGTTTATACTTTATTCTTTATGATGTTTCACCAAGTGATGTGCGAGAATTCAATCTCAGTTATTTTTAATAATACCTACAGCATTCAAAAATACATACAACTCTGAATTTTCAACCCTCTACGATCAACCCCTATTTTTTTAATTGTTAATTATAAACTTCAATGTTTTTGGCAAGATTTTTATTTTCATTTTGTCATGAATAGAAAAATTCATATTACTCTCAATTTTTTACCTTTCTACGATCAACCCTCATTTTTCCATCGCGATTTTCATTTTATTTATATTTTATCCACAAATCCGCAATAGGGTTGCAAGATAGCAATCGAAAATAACAATAGTCAGTCTAAAAATAGGTCGTATATATTTTTCATAACCCTAATGAGTAGGGTGGTCAACCCCAAACATATTTATAAGTTTTTTTGGCAAAATTTTTTATTTTCATTTTTTTATGATGTTACATCAAAAAATACATACAACTCTAAATTTTCACCCTTGTATCAACAACCCATATTTTTTGATAGCCATTTTAATAATTTACGTTTACCGAGTCAGATATATTGATAGATAGATATAAAGATAGATGGATAGTTAGATAGATAGATAGAAAGATAGATAGTTAGATAGATAAAGGTACATCGGCAGATAGATGAATAGATAGAAAAATAGATAGTTAAAAATAATTTATATGGGAGAAAAAGGTTTGCCGGGTCAGCTAGTACAAATTTCTAGAGGAATGAGAATGCAATGTGTATCGGTCGCAAAGTGGTGGCAACACTGCTACACTTCCATCATGGGAAATTTCGGCGACTTTGCAATCCGCACGTTTCAACTCACTCTACGGCGCATAATTGATAAATTGCATGCCGTAACCACCGACGCCGACCCCGGTTACGGAAATGTGAGAGTCTGGAACTTCGATTCGATTGCAAGCCGTAATTAATTTTGTGTCTTGATTAATCCACCGTAGAGGAAGACCTTGATGGATGATTAATAATGGAGCATTTTTCTTCGCACGGTGATAGAAGCCCCGATTGATGATCTTTCGTGCAATATTCATCACTTTTTTTTTCCACGGAAAATTATTCGAGTAAAGAGCGGCGATGTTGCCAAATTCAACAATATCGAATGATGATATCTGTATACGCTACGAATTATCATTAAATGAACTTTTGAAATATATCATACATTGTAAATATGTATGTTAATATTTAGAACAAAAACTAAATTTGAATTTACTACGTTTATTATCATATAGAATGCCACTAGAGATGAAATTTTGCCGGCAAAATTTCTCGATTGTTATATGAAAGTTTGTTGCTAAGGCAATTTCGCGAATGACATTTGTATCAAAATTACTCGCCTGACAGCTCGTGATTTTGGAAAAAATGTCATGAGCGAGATTGTCTAAGCAACAAACTTGAATGTTACAAGAGAGAAATTTTACCTGCTCAAATTTCATCTCGAGTGGTATTCGACATGACTATTTGACGAGAAAATATGTCTAACAGTAATATGATCACATTTGAAAAAGTCAAGAAAATAACCTATGATCGTGGGAAATGTCAAAATATTGTCGGGGGTAATACCACTTGTCTGAACAGATCGAGTTAAATTGCCAATGAAAGTAAGTATGAGAAAACAACCACAAAAAATATCCTGCTAAATCTGAGCTCGCGTGGTATTTGGTACGACAATTCCATGAATTATTGTTATTATTAGACATTGAAAAGGCTGAGGACTGAGGTCCCTTTAAGCCTAATAACCTACTTAACATAATGAACATACTGAAAATAAGGAAACAAAATAGAGAACTCAATTCTATTAAACTTTATTCAACAAACTAAAATAACAATAACTAGAAGAATAATGTTTAGAAAGAACAATTGTTAAAAATACAATTATTATATACAATTGGTTCAGTGGACAATTTCTCCTTTACTGATGCAGATATTGTTTTCGACATTGACATGGATGTTGTTGACACTGTGGCTAATTCATTATCCAAAGTTTTATCTCGGAGATTTGTTACAAGATGCGAATGATGCTCATTATCAAGTTGTAAATAGGGCTTTTTAGACTTGGAAGAGGAATGTCCAGTTATTTTAATTAATTCTTGTTCATTAATACCTGCTTTAGCTAAAGTTGACACGGCGCTTGAGCGATGAGAATGATTAGAAATTTTTTTATTCTGTGTATCCAGTCCAATTTTTCCAGCTGAAATTTTCGTCCACTTAAGAATTTCGTTGACTCCTATAGGAATATTTTTGTACCAGCTTCTTGATGAATTATTTTTCCAAAACGGATTGGGAGTTATAAATAATCTATCAGTTGTAATATGGTGCGGTCTATGTGATAATATTTTATAAAACAATTACTGGGCATATGCTAGGGTTTTCTATATTTTTTATTAGCCATTTACTATCGCAGCACTTGTTTGAGCCACCCTGACATGTTTTGGAAAAAACTGTATTATATTCAATGCGACCAGTTAAATCACCTTTATTTGATTTTTCTTCTTTAAAATAGTGTACTTTACAAATTGCAGCTTCGCCTCCTCGCCAAGCTAACTCATATGCAGCTATATGAAAAAATCTTTTTAAAAGACCTATGGGACAATTCTCATCCCATATTAATGCCATTTTAACAAATTTCCACTTTTAGTTAATGCTACTGAACTATTTTTACGTTTTTCTAAATTACCTTGTAAGTTTTTTCGTTTAGAGTTACGTGCATCACGGGATTTCTTAAATACGAAATCAGTGAAAGGGTTGAAAGTAACATTAAACTTTTCGAAATACATGGTTTGCAACATTTTCGCGGTTGTGTTCCACATTGTTTTCACCGCGTATTCTTTATAATCTTTCCCATTCTGTTTCTTCATATTAAAGCCCCAGTCCATCAATATTCCTGCCACATTTTCCACTGACTGTTCGGTTTCCAAATTGAAGTTTCGTTGTTCACAAAATTCACTAAATTGATTCCAAATGGAAGAATGACTTTTTTTTGTATTTTCAGGAGTTGATTTTTCGATCTCATTTATTATTTCTGCCTCGCAAATATTTCCAAATCTCAACATATTTAATGGAATATTAGGTATTTGTTGTAAAATTCTGTTTTCGGCATTTACAATTGTCAAACTGACGCAACGCTTGCTAAACGAATAATTGCTAGCGTTGGTAAGGTAACGTAATTTATCCGATTTTTATCCACTTGCATTTCTGTTCCTTCCTATTTATTCGATAGCAAACTACGATTTTCGTTCTCTCAAATGGGAATTATTATACATGAGTGGAATTGTCGATGAAATAATAACTTGCTGGCTTGCATGTTTTGTCGCTGTGAAACGAGAGTTGCTATGGAATTTTCCTCAATAAAATTGGAATGACTGAAATAGTCACAAAAATATTTTGAAAAATATAACACTGCGATTGCAATTTCGGTCACTAGACCATCATCGGGCAGATTGAGTTAAAAACTGAATACATAATTATAGATTTGCGCTTACGGGTGGGAAAGAATTATTGCAGGTACCTGAATAGACAATTGAAACATATTACAAGAAGGAGTAATCGAATGGATTTCCCAAATTGGTAAAGTAAAATGTTCTTAGAAAAATCGTTATTGTTTGAAAACACTGAATATAGAAGAATACATCAGGTCAATCTGGTAGTTCAGCAAGATATCTTTTGCATTTTGATTGAGTGTAAAAATTTCTGATGATTCTAAGTAAGTAAGTTTGGTTCCTTTCGGTAATTTGTGCATGATTTGAAAATTATCTATTTCTAAAAATGGTTGATGGTTTTCACGGCAATGATTTGACATGTTGAATTATCACGTAGTAACGACGGATTTCATCAACTATTTAATATTTATAATTTCGGAAGTAAGGATTGAAAATTTGATTTCTCTTGTTCATGCATTTTTCTTCTAATTCGACTGAAGTAAGTAATATACAACAAAGAATCATAAAAATTTTCAGTAAACACAAATTAGCACTCACATTATTGTTGACTTGGTGAAAACTAATATTCATAATGAAATAATGAAAGAAAAAATAATATATGAAGAGTTCTTCAAAAATACGACTTATCAAGTTCACCCTGTCACAAAAAAAATGTAAAAGTTTTACTCACATTTGGAACCACCACAAAAAATTCTGAATCACTTATTTTGGACTCCTTACGTGAGTAACGAAATCACTTTCAGAGCACTTTAGAAAAAAGTTTCATCATTTTACTATCAAACGAAAAAGAATTATAGAAGTTTCATAGATAACATAAAGTGAACGAGGAAAATTGTATCGTACGCATTTTATATGAATGATTCGCAAATCATGATACTTATGTCGTTCCGGAATTACTGAATGAATTCCTGAACGACATAACTAGGTAAGGGACACTTAATATTTATATTTATTTTCACGACTTGATCTTTTAATATATGAATTTCAAAAATTTGTAAATGCATTTCGCACATCCTTTTCATATTGATAATAAACTTGGAGGTAGCACAAAAACTTGGAGGTAGCACAAAAACTGTATTGGGTGTTTGTATCTGGTCTTTCAAAAAACACAGAGCCCCAAGCAATACTGGACTTCCTTAGGAATCATCAGTGTGATGCTAACATGATTTGTGAGAAAATGAAGACTAAATCAAAGCAAGTTAGCTCATTCAAGCTTGGAATACCAAGGCAGCTGGTAGACAGAATATTAAACTCTGAGCTCTGGCCAGAGGGTATAAGAGTTAACCATTTTCGCAACCTACAACGCCAGCAGACCAAGGTGGTTTCTCCTCTGAAAGGCGGAACTCGGTGAGCCAGGTTACTGATGAATCTGTATGTGTTTTTCATATTAATGTACAAAGTTTATGTAATAAGGTTTCAGAGCTGGAGGTAGTCCTCGGTGAGAATTCTTTCGACTGTATTTGTATCAATGAGCACTGGTTAAGAGCTGACCAGTTTTCCGTGGTAAATTTGGAAGGCTATAAAGGTGCCTCCAGTTTTTGTAGGTCTTCTAGAGGTCATGGGGGGGTTGCCATATATTTAAAATCACATGTCGACTATCATGACTTAAACATCTCAAATCATTCTGTCGAACTTGACTGTGAGGTGGCAGGTGTTTTCCTTAAAAAACATTCTACCCAACTTATTACAGTGTATAGGTCCCCTAATGGTGATTTTCCTAAGTTCTTGGAAATCATGGCATGTATATTGGACAGTATAAATTTGTCTTTAAACGTCATTATTAAACGTCATTATTACAGGTGACTTTAACATCCATTTTACCACTACTGATACTAGGGTAGTCGAGTTGGAGAATCTTATGATGTCGTATGGTCTTCATCCAACCGTTAATTTCCCAACAAGAGGCAATGCCTGTCTCGACAATGTGTTCACTAACATAATCACCTCGACAAGTTGCTCTAGACCTATTGATTTACATCATCTGTCTGATCATAGAGGTATAGTCTTTCATTTTAAAACACTTATTACAGATAAAAAATCTAAATCTAGAATTAACTACAGGCCAATTACAGATGTAGGTCTATTACACCTTTATAATAATGTTGAAAAGATTGGGTGGCAGTTTGTCATTGATCCTGACATCACCATTGACAAGAAGTTCCAACTATTTGTTAAAGTTATAAATGAGTCAATAGAGCTGAGTTTTCCTCAGAAATCAAGAATTCCTAGTGGTGATAGACGGGCCGTGAAGGTTGAGTGGTACAATGATGGAATTGAGAGAATCTAGGGAGAGGCTTCATGCTCTGGATGCTATGAGTAGGCAATATCCCTGAGTTAGTAGCAAGGCAACTAGTAGCTGGGAGTACAGGAAACTCTATAGAGCTAATATCTTGCAGTTCTAAGAAAAGAGCATATGATGCTTACATAAAAAATTCCAATAGGCCAAATGTTGCAATGTGGAATATTCTTAAAAGTAAAAGTTCTCCATCCAACATACTACATACACAGATTCGCTGAATGCACACACGATTTAACAACTTTTTTATTAATGTTGCTGAAGAAATTGTGAAGGACCTACCAAAAAGCCAAAAACTCTTTTGACAGCTACCTTACTTCAAAACTTAACTCCAATGAATAGCTTTAATTTTCGACAGGCCACTTTTAATGAGGTTAGAGATAAAATATCTAGCCTAAAAAACACAAAAAGTAGAGACTGCTTGACATTTCCACAAAAATCGTAAAGTCACTTAAACATTTAATTGTCTATCCACTTACAAAAGTTGATTAACCGTTGCATCTTGGCTGGAGTTTTTTCCCTCGGTTCTCAAAAGTGCAAAGGTAATACCCATTTACAAAAATAAGGGCTCACCGGTGATGTTACCAATTTACCAGCCCGATATCCTTTTACCTATTTTTTCCAAGATTTTTGAGTCCATTCTAAAAGACCAAATGGAATTTTTATTTTGAACATAACAACTTGTTTTCTTACTGGGCGAATATGGTTTTCGTAATAAAAAATCAACAACTTTGGCCATTAAATGGGTCTGAGTGGACCTTGTTGTGTGGATGGACTGGAACCGAGGTCTGGACACATATGCATCTTTTCTTTGACCTCACAAAGGCTTTTGATTGTGTCTCACACTCAATTTTGATTAGAAAGCTGGCCCACTATAATTTCTCAACTGTGAGTATATCTCTCATCGAATCATACCTTACTGGTTGTAATCAATTTGTTTACTTTAACAACAAAAAATCTCAAACCTTGAACATTGACAGTGGGTTCCCCAGGGCTCCAGTGCTGGGTCCCCTTTCTGTCCTTATTTATATAAACGATCTGGTCAAGTTGTCAGGGCAGAGGAGAGCTTCATTCTTTTTGCTGATGACACGACCAAAAACAATTACATATCATCCCACTGATTCCTTGACTGATGTTGTCAGTGAGATGCAGTCCAATCTGTTTGATTGGTTTGCTGCCAATCAGCTTTAGCCTTAACAGATCCAAGACTCAGAACTTGAACTTCAACTCTCCGACGAAACAGGCCTAGACCTGCCCTGTGATCCTCATGCAAAGTTTCTTGGAGTTATTCTTGATCCTGGACTTACTTGGGAGGAGCATGTTATCCAACTGAGTGGAAGATTATCAAAAAATTATTTACCTTATTAGGGCACTTTCTCATAATGTGTCTCTCCCTACTCTTATGTTGGCCTATCATGCTTACTTCTCATCTCAAATGTCCTATGCAGTTTTAAGTTGGGGTCATAGTGCTCATGCAGGGAAAATTTTCGGTCTGCAGAGGAGATGTGTGCGGATCCTGGCTGGGATTGGGTATCGGGATTGTTTGCCGTCGGGTACTTTGCCTCTCTTCATGTGCTTTACTTTTCCATCTGTATATATTTACCACTGTCTTGCCTATATTAGAAAAAACGCTCTCCCATTTCTCCTCACATGAAAAATATTCATAAGCATTTAACTCGCAATCGCATAGGGACATACTCCCTGATTTTCACAGATTGTCGAGAACACGGAGGGGCACTGATTACTTTTGCATTAGATTCTTCAATGTCCTGCCACACCACATAAGGGTGCTAGAGTTTAAGCAGTTTATCTCCAGAATGAAAGATTATTTAATTGATAAAGCCTTTTACTCATTTGAGGACTATCTCCACAATGATTTTTATGACATGCAATAATTTTGAAGTTTCGTATGTGTGTATTGACTGTTGTACTTCTTTTGTTGTAAGATTCGGCAGGTGTACCTATGTCTTTACTGTGTATTTAGGATATAGAAAGTTTTACCAATATTTTAATTATAACAGCTAGTAAGTTTTTTTATCTCTGAAACCTATTACTTTTCGTATGTGACTTGTATACGCATTGTATCTTATGCCTTGTACCAATAAATATTTGATTTGATTTGATTTGATTTAATAAAGAATTATTAATATAAAAAACTTGTATAGAGTGTATAAATCAATTTTATTTATTTAAATTAGCAGAGCGCTTTCGACATATTTGTCATCTTCAGTGCCACCTGAAAGTAAAAACTCTAATTGAACTAAATATTAAGTAATTAAATTTATGTTAATAAAATTGGTTCTGAAATTTGGAAAAAGGTTCACCAATTTAGAGTACTCACTTTGTCGGGTTACAGGAAGGTATCAACAGAAGAAACAGAAACAAGACATAAAACACACATCGGTTAAAATATTACGGATTCATCCAGTGAATCAATACATGGTAAATAATATAATAAATTAATAAAATTGGACATGCGGACTTGTCTTCGCAATTGCCTTAAATAATATAATAAATTAATAAAATTGGACATGCGGACTTGTCTTCGCAATTGCCTATCAGTCAACGTCAAATAAACAACACACCAACCCAAGGCAACAAAACAAACTAGATAATGAAAACTAAGGCGACAACCTGACAAAACAAATTTAAGGTTAATGAAGGAAAATCGTGAAAAGATCTAAATCAAACTTTTATGGAGAGGAATGAAATCTCTGTCTAGTTTAACCTGAGAATTTAAACAAAGATCATTACTAAGACGTTCTTTGGAAATCTCTGGAGATTTCCAAAGAACGTCTTTGTTTTGTCAGGTTGTCGCCTTAGTTTTCATTATCTAGTTTGTTTTGCTGCCTTGGGTTGGTGTGTTGTTTATTTGACGTTGACTGATAGGCAATTGCGAAGACAAGTCCGCATGTTCAATTTTGCTAATTTATTATATTATTTACCATGTATTGATTCACTGGATGAATCCTTAATATTTTAACCGATGTGTGTTTTATGTCTTGTTTCTGTTTCTTCTGTTGATACCTTCCTGTAACCTGACAAAGTGAGTACTCTAAATTGGTGAACCTTTTTCCAAATTTCAGAACCAATTTTATTAACATAAATTTAATTACTTAATATTTAGTTCAATTAGAGTTTTTACTTTCAGGTGGCACTGAAGATGACAAATATGTCGAAAGCGCTCTGCTAATTTAAATAAATAAAATTGATTTATACACTCTATACAAGTTTTTTATATTAATAATTCTTTATACACAAGTGTATTCAGCTCACTACATTAATTAAATAATAAATAAACTAATACTTGATAAAACTATAATTCTTTTATGTACTCTTGCAACAAAATATTTAATACACCGGCGCATCCACCAAATGTCACGAACATGACTCCCTAAGTTAATAGAAGTATTTTGGTTATATCAAAATATGAGTTTATCATCAATATAAAAGGGCATTGCAAGAGGTATTTATAACTCATTTGAATTGTACATTTTAAAATATCAAATCGTAAAATAAAATATAAATATTAAGTGTCCCTTACTTTGTTGTTGAGGAGTTAATGAATGATTCACGAAAGGATCATTATTTGTGATTCATTCTAATTTCGAAATGGTCATCATTTATACAAACTAGTAAGTAGTAAGTAACTTTCAGCGCTAATGACCGTGGGAATGTTAAAATATATTTTTCACCAGACGTAAACTTGAATATATGAAATAAATTATGGAAAATTCCATGAAAGTAATTCGAATGATTCCTTATGTGAGAATATATATATATATATATATATATATATATATATATATATATATATATATATATATATATATATATATATATATATATATATATATATATATATATATATATATATATAAATATATATATATATATATATATATATATATATATATATATATATATATATATATATATATATATATATATATATATATATATATATATATATATATATATATGTATATATATATATATATATATATATATATATATATATATATATATATATTATTATGAATTCTTTATTTCCCCTTTATGTTGTGAAATCAATTAATATGATTTTTTGGATATTTTTGTTTTTATTTAACTAATTTTATCTCAGGGAAGGTTCTCTTTTCTTCTTTGATTATATTTTGAAAACTTCAATAAATAAAAAATTTAATTTAACAAATTTATTAACCCTTAACTTTGAATCTATTATACTAATTTTAAATAACAACTATTAACAATGACTAATATTTATCATGGTACCATGTAAATGTTGTAATTATAATTCCCCAAAATGTTTTTATTTGCAAATATTATATGAACTGTCAAAATTGGCCAATTTATAGATCTACTCACTGTTTATTTTCACTACTTCTTATCTTTCAAATTGAGACTTGTACTGGTTCTGTGTTGATCGCTGTACTGTGTAGATGCCGGTATAGTTGAATCTCTTCTTTATCGCCTTTTCCAATGTTGATATTAGTAATCCAATAATGGCTTCTAAGTATGATATTTATTGTATATCAATAACATTAACTCACTTCAGGTAACTCAACTGTTTTCACTTATACATTTATCAATTAATTTCTGCTTATACTTCACAGTTTACATTTACTTTCACAAATAAATATGGAGATCCAATAACAAATGAATACTCGATGTACACAGAGACAATGTTTATCTCTTGGCTGCTAATGATCAACTGACTGCGGAAATGGAATCCACCTCCTTATATGACTTCGTTTTATTTTTCAAAATCAAATTACCTGATGTATATATTCTAGAATATTCTCAATATCCTTTTTATGATTTTACTCATATTTAAAATATTATACTAACAAGGTACTGCACATATTTTATATCATTATATTTAATTAAATATACAATAATTTTGGAAATTGATTATTTCAATAAAAACAGCTTCTTTATGATAATTTAAAATTTTTCAAACTCAGTACTTTAACTTGATTATTTTGAATAATTAAATGACATTTGATTAATTTTTTCACAAATTTGTGAATAAAACATATATTTTGAACTGAAATCATTTAGTTAATCTCATCTACAGAATATTCTGAACACAATACTAAAAATTTTAATATTCTGTCCATTAATTCAGTTATTATTTATTCTTGAAAAATTTGACATTTCGATATATCTAGTTTTTTTGATTCTAACTTGAAATTCTTTTTTATTACATTATTCCACAGCAATTTTATATTAAAAACAGTTAACTGATTTCTTCTAATGCCTTTATATATGATTAACTACCTTCAATGACTTGAAATTTTTTTATTATCTGTTATTCAAATTTAGTTGATTCTACGATACATAATATTTCCATAATTATATATATTCTACATAATTTAAGTCTGTTAACTTGAATTAATTTCTTCTATTTACTCTTTACAAAGATTCTAATACTTGTATTCTCCTATATTTCTGATATTTCATGAATTTCTATTGAATTACTTGATATTTATTTTCAACAATTAATGACATTTTAAGTTTCGGACATTCTACAAGGATTTTTCATATATTTTGATTCTAAAAGTTGATATTAAATATTTATAATCAATACATTTACATTAATCTTCTCTTAAATCAGTTTTACATATTTAAATTCACATTAATTTAATTATTATTTACTAATATCTATTTTAAATTCATTGAAGTTTTCCTTTCCTTGATCAATATCATTTAATATAGTACCATATATTTCAATTCTAATATTGCAAATAAATAAACCATAGCAATATATATATATATATATATATATATATATATATAAATATATATATATATATATATATATATATATATATATATATATATATATATATATATATATATATATATATATATAAGGTAAGGTGGGGCAAGTGCGCTATACATTATGTCGAGTTCACCTTTAAACAGCTACATAAAATCTGCTTTTTATGCTAGAGAGATTATTAGTTTTACAAAAGAAACTTCTACCACTTCTGTATTGTTCTGTGTCATAGGATTCCGCGAAAAATCGAAATTTACATGTTTCATAAACGAAAAGAAA
Source organism: Cynegetis impunctata (assembly GCA_030704885.1). Taxonomy (NCBI): domain Eukaryota; kingdom Metazoa; phylum Arthropoda; class Insecta; order Coleoptera; family Coccinellidae; genus Cynegetis; species Cynegetis impunctata. The sequence goes on from JARQZK010003635.1 coordinate 501,338, forward strand.
AAAAAGGTCCCTAGTATGCACTTGCCCCATAAAATGGGGCAAGTGCATAACCCAGCCTTCGAAACGTTACAAAGACTAATTAGTGCACGACGGGGCAAGTGCCAGATAGTTCGATTCCTGATGTTTGAAAGGTTTTTGAATTTTTGCAAATCGGAGCATGACTCTCTGAGATACAGATTTTGACAGCTTGTCGAACAGAAATTTACTGGGTGGTTAGAGAAATATCAATTTAAAAATGTGATCAACGTTATATATTTATTTCCATTGAACAACTCAAACATAATACTATAAAAATTCAACAAAATCGCAAGACTTACCATCACAAAAGGGTATCAGAATTATGTAAAAAATTCAAAATTCTACAATACAAAAATAAAAAAATTTTTTTGGTACTTTCACGTAACTAGGAAATAAGTAAAACAATATTCATCACTGAATGGTGTAACTAGATAAATCAATATTAAAAATAGCTTCACCTCGCCTACCAACTTTTTGTTCATCTTTATCAAATTCATGATCTGTCCCACGTAATGCTTTATCATTTTCGCCCAAAAATTGAACGATGGCCCAGTCACCAACAGCCAAGTCATTAATTTTTTTAAAGTCTGTAGCATTTTCTCTCTGCTCTTTCTTCTTCTTCCATTTTCTTAAGTAAGAATCGTGAGGGGGCAAGTGCGTAGCATCCTGCACTTGTCCCACTGTTGACTAGCGCACTTGCCTCGACACCTCAATTTTTTGGGGTAAGTGCAGAGTACAGCCTAACTCAGGTGAAATGAACAAATATAATTAAATTCAAGTTTTATTCTAGAACAACAATATTAAAAGTATGTACTCAGTATGAGAAATATGAAAAAAATTGTAAAATGTGGTGGATCAACTGAGATGACCTAGACTCCTTTCAACTTGACACAAGAGACTAAACCACATGGTCAATTTGAAACCGCGCCAATACTGTAGCGCACTGCCCTGGAGCGCCTCTACTGGCAAAGTTTTTATGGTTATAAAGTTCGCAACAGAACCCACAGATGGTAGCTCTCTGACTCAAGCTTAACAGGACAGAAAAGGGCTACTATGCACTTACCCCGAAAACGCACTTGCCCCACCTTACCTTATATATATATATATATATATATATATATATATATATATATATATATATATATATATATATATATATATATATATATATATATATATATATATATATATATATAGGTAGGAAATGTTATGTCAGGAAGCGGTCTCGTGACACAGAAAACTTATTCTTTTATAATCTCCATATTTCCTCACTTCATCATTGACCTCCTCAGAGAAATTCTAAAAATGTAAAATGAAAACTGTTGAAAAAACAGACGACAAAAAAACCAACAACCGTATTCGTTCGGCCGGGATTCGATCCAGCGACCTTCTGTTCAGTAGCCCAACGCACTGACCACTCAACTACGGAGCCACTAAATATAGCTTTATATATATATATATATATATATATATATATATATATATATATATATATATATATATAATAAATATATAATATATAATAAAAATTTTATTAATTTTAGATCAGATGTTGGGCAGTTAAGTAACATATATTGTAACGTTTTAGAACTTGATGAACAAAAAAAAACTTGTTTCATCTACTATTATTTTAGAACTTATTTAAATATATATTACTCTGTAGTTTCGTTTTTAAATCATTGTCTCACGTGCACCCGTTTTTCATTTGTGATGTTTCTTATGATTAGTCCCGTTCCGAACATGTTTTTGAACGTTCGGGTTAAATTATTCAGTGACTGACTTTGTGTATTTGTAAGTAGATTGGTTTTTTTGTCGTCTAATTTTTCAACAGTTTTCATTTCACATTTTTAGAATTTCTCTGAGGAAGTCAATGATAAATTGAGGAAATATGGAGATTATAAAAGAATAAGTTTTCTGTGTCACGAGACCGCTTCCTGACATAACATTTTCTACCTATATATATATATATATATATATATATATATATATATATATATATATATATATATATATATATATATATATATATAGGTAGGAAATGTTATGTCAGGAAGCGGTCTCGTGACACAGAAAACTTATTCTTTTATAATCTCCATATTTCCTCAATTTATCATTGACTTCCTCAAAGAAATTCTAAAAATGTGAAATGAAAACTGTTGAAAAATTAGACGACAAAAAAACCAATCTACTTACAAATACACAAAGTCAGTCACTGAATAATTTAACCCGAACGTTCAAAAACATGTTCGGAACGGGACTAATCATAAGAAACATCACAAATGAAAAACGGGTGCACGTGAGACAATGATTTAAAAACGAAACTACAGAGTAATATATATTTAAATAAGTTCTAAAATAATAGTAGATGAAACAAGTTTTTTTTTGTTCATCAAGTTCTAAAACGTTACAATATATGTTACTTAACTGCCCAACATCTGATCTAAAATTAATGAAATTTTTATTTTTATTGATGTGGCACGTCTCAGGGAACAATCTGCGTTTATAATTTTCTTCTACTTCTAATATTTTGACGTTGTCATAATCGAGGCAATGATCATTGTTTTCATGATGTTCTACTACTGCACAAGAGTTTTTACCTAATCGTCAATCACTCTCGTGTTGTGTCAACATTTGTTCGATCATCCACTGTGATGTTTGTCAAACATAGCAACCACAACATTAATTCTTTCTATATATTATATATATATATATATATATATATATATATATATATATATATATATATATATTTATATATATACTAATTAATAAATAATTAACGAATCACGTGTCAACGGCTACTTCGTCATATACAGGATTGCACCGATAATTTTGCTTGTTTTATTTACTTATTCCCCACGATAAAGTTTTTCTTTGTCGTTTATTTCCAAGATCCGGAATCTCGCGGATGGCATTAATCGCCTCCGTGGCAAAGTATGACCAAATCTTCCAAACCGGAGCCAAAAATATGTGATTGTCTTCCGAAGTAAGCGATAATGCTTGTTGTTGATGTTTTTATTTCCAAGTTTTCTATCCCATGCGTGGCTACGCCGATCTAATGAGGACCAAAGACAAATAATGATGGCTAGAACGATAATTTTGCTTGTTTTATTCAATATTTCCCCGCGATGAATATCTTCTTTATATATATATATATATATATATATATATATATATATATATATATATATATATATATATATATACTAGCAGACCCGGCAAACACTGTTCTACCATATAAATTATTTTTATTTATCTTTCTATATATTCATCTATTTATCTTTTTATCTACCTTTCTATATTTATTCATCTTTCTGCCGATGTATCTATATCTATCTAACTATCTATCTATATATCTATCTATTTATCTATCTGTCTATTTAACATTTTATCTATCAATATATATCTACCTATATATCTATCTATCAATATGTCTGACCCAGCAAACGTTGTTTAAATATTGTATATGTCAACACAACTTTTGCCAGAATATAACTATGTGATATGATAATATTTACATATATTTATTTTGATTAGAGAGTTCTAAACAATAAAGCACCAAAAATTGATAAAAATAAGAATAAGTTCTCATTGCATTTATTATAAAAGGAAAAAAAAAGGAAACACACGTGTTTCATTCCTCCCTGAAGTATGTGTCAGGGAGGCGGGCAGTTTGAGTTTGGGATTAACTCCTTCAGCCAGATCAGAGGATACACTTGTATGTACAAGTGCATTAAGGATAGGTGAGACGGGATATTTATGGAACATAGGAAGTGTGGGTAGGGTTCAGAGGATTAATACTGGCCCAGCATTTGCCTTATAAGTTTGCAAGCAGTGACTTACATTACCATGAGGAAAGCTCTGAGAAAAACTCATGGCATACCAGTCGGCCCCGGGGTTTGAACCCGAGACCTCCCAAATACTAGCCAGCGTACCTAACATACTCGACTAACTAGCTTGGTGCATTTATTTTAATATAAATTTGACTTATACTTCGGCCTCAGCAACACGTAAGGAGTTAGTAATTTCAACATAGCGCCATCTGTTGGATACCTACCTACTCAATCCAGTCAAGTAACTACCTCGTACCGCCATCTGTAAGTATCTTATCAAACTAACAGAGATAGTCAACAAACAATTTGCAATTAAATAATATTTCGATTTGGATCAACCTGTACACAGTGTGCAAATTTGATTTAAATCAGTGAAGTAGTTTAAGAGTCCATCGCGGACAAACAACGTGACACGTAATTCATATATATTTAGATTTAAAACTATTCACTTATATCACTATATTATGTGTATAGTCAATGAGAAAATCGATTCCGACGTTTTGAACCATAGAAACTTTCTATGTAAATTCGTTTTATCAACTGAAAAAATACCAGTTTTTTTCCGAGAGTCTTATAATTCATAAAAACTTGACGAAATGAGGGAATGTGAGAGAAATCAATTCTCTGATTTCCATTATCGACGACGTTGCATTCGATGTTCCACAATGATGCCGCAATTCGACAGATACATTTAGAGTTTATTGTTTCAATCGACTGCATCATTTCGCCAGATCGTGCGCTATTTACATATGGAAATTGTACGCTGGATGAAGGATAATACAAATGTCTTTGTGTATCCAAATTCTACAAGCAATTGAGATACAACGACAAGGATGTAATGTGAACTTCACAAATATAGGAAATTTTCTTTAAGAATTTCAACAGTAGGGAACATATAACTCTGACGATGCATTTTCTCGTTTGATTTCAGAATTTGCAATGAAATTTTCATATGATTTTCTATTAGATAATATCAGATCAGCGTTTCTTCATCTGATTGAGAATGGATTATTTCATGAACATCAAGAGGCTTTTCATCTTAAATAACCCATCTTTCAAAAATGACTTCGTCAATGGAACATTGAGAAAGAATGTTGCAATAGTGCATCAAATTTAAATCGATAACAGAGTGAGTAGAAGTTCAGCCGGCACCTTTTCCAGAAATATTTCCATGAGAGTTTCCCATCTCAAGCAGGATTAAATTAAAGAAAACCCATTCTACAAGATTGACTGACTCAATGAAGAATTTCAAAAAATATTGTGATAGATAGTCAATACTAAATCGGCAAATATGCGAGTACAATCTTTTCTCAAAATATTCACACCAGAGTTTCCCAAATTCGAAGGCTGAAGACCCATATATTTTTTGCAAATTCAGTAAAAATTATATTGGTAAAAGGTGTATATACCTTTATAAATAATTATTTTCAGTCTACTGCAAAAAACCGAAAAGATTTGGATAGTTGCTACGATTCAGAATTTTTTGGATCTATATCGATCGGATATTAATTTCAAGAATTTTCATAATATGTGGTATTGTTTTTGAATTTAAAAGTTGATCGTAACATGGAGTATGTTCACCATAAAGAAGTGGGCTTGTATTTTCCGAAGTACGCAAGCATACCGTTACTTCTCTGGTAACGGTGAAGTAGTGGTTGCTTGTGCTGCAGCTTCTACTATTTCAGAAGGGGCGCAATTAAAAATTTTCTTCTTATTTTCATTTTATGAATCCATTAATATAGAAAAAGACGCAGAATACCACCAAACTGCTAGGTAAACGACAACATGATTTAGCCCTAGGAATGTCAGTCAAATATGTGCAAGTTAAGAGAGGAATTAAAAATAATCTACTTGATTCTGTGATATAGGATTTCTCAAGTTTTGTCAATATTCATATCAAGCCATTCGTATAGACTAACCTAAAAATCACATAATACTTGATACGTATCTCTTCAAACTGGTCCTGCTGTAATCCTTGCTGGTTTTCTGGATAAGTTAGCTATAAATTCATATGACAGCAGTAGATAAAAATTTTGCAGATGCCCTTGGTACTCAGAAAAGTCTGCTGTTAAAAATTATCTACCACAACCTTAGGCTCTAAATGAAATATTCATCACGCAGTCATTTATCATTGTCATATCACAAATCAAGCGTCGCAAACGTGTCCAAGAAATTATGACTGTATTTATGAAGTCTTTGCATACAACTCACATTTATTACTTTTTAATCTCTACGTTGTCAGTTCTCGGATGATTTGTACGTGCTTTAACTCCTCTATGATCCCGTAGAGAAATAAACGTTATGCAAAACTCGGAACCAACAATTTCTTTCACTAGAATATTAGGTCCATCCGACTTATTTTTCTCGTCAAAATTAATAAAAAACTTGATGACGATTTTCATTAAACTGATCAGAGTATAAGTAATCAGGTTTTTTCAATGTCTTATGTAAAAATTTCGAAGATTCTCTCATGAATTGACTGATTTCTATTTTCATCCCAATTTTCATTTTGAAATTTTGCGTTTTTGAAAATTGACGAGTATGATGTCTCAAGTCACTTCCAAATTCTGTTCCAAGTTTTATGTTGAAGTTATTTCGTTTCTGCTGGTATTCAATGTTTGTGAATCTCTCTGCCCCCTCAAATGGTCTCAGTGAGTTAAGAGTTGGTACATAAAATAAACAAAAATGATAGGAAAATAAGACTTTAGTGAATCTTTTTTTCCTCCACCCGTTCAATATCTTCCTGAAACCCTTAAGTGAGTACAGTCAGAGTGCTTAACAAATTGAATCATTATAAAAAGTTCATACATGCGTCCTACATTTGTTACATTTTAATCTCTTCGCGGGCAGCTCCTGGACGATTTGCACTAACCTCGCCCTTCTTATTTTCTAGCTGGGAGGTTTCTGCTCAGAGTTAGATTCAGCAATTTTGACTTGTTAGTCCATTATTCAGCAAGATCCTGTTCGACCCTCTATGCCTATAAGTATTTCTGTTTTCTGTTTTTCCTAACGTCCGAATGAAATAAGATTTCTTTGATCACACAATGCCCTTGCGCACATATTATTTAACTAATAGCGGATAGTCAAGATGATGTAAATGTTGGAACATTCATGCAGAGAATAAAGCTAAATTTTAGGAACTTAACAGGTTATAAAGCAACTAAAGTAAAACTAAAAATGCTATAGTTACTCGACATATATATTTTAGACTAATAACCCACCATCCAAAGCTTTCTAACTGATTGTTTCCCATTAGTTGATCCATAATTTTGAACAATGTTGCACGAAGTGTTGAGCGAAAGATGTATTGAAGTTATTTTAGAGGCTGTAATTATCGTAATATTGACAACATCACAATTTGAACGTGTGGAAAAATCTAAAGAAATTACATAAGTTATGAATAATAATCTTCACTGAAAATATTTGAATATAAATTATAGAAAACAAACTAATGATTCTACGTTATATAAGTATCTATATATTAATAAATAGAGAGAAAACTATGTATTATTTTCCGAGCATATTGCGCGCAAGAAAGAGTATGAGATTTAGCATAGCTAAAGTTTATATAAGGGAGGGCAGTAAGCTAAAATTCATATACATTGTTACATTTTTATTAAACTGAATTTCTAAACATGAATGAGTTTCTACTCAGACACCTTGTCGAATTTGAATTAGCATTTTTAACGAAGGTAGCACTTTTTACCTAATTGCAGGAGTCTAGATGAGGAGTATTACGAAAATTCTGGTCAGAAGGCCGTTCCATACGGCCGAAAGCGTGCCTTTATGCAATGGGTGTATTCATTTCTGATCGACCAAAGGGTTCGCGAGAATCTAGAGTCGCAAGTTTGACGATTTGCCGACGCTGTCAGAAAATACACGGTGTCGAGACGCGTAAGGCCGAAATTTGGATCAATAAACGATAATGCGAAGTAATTTTCGCGGCCGTGGAGGTTACCTTTCGTGACAGCGAAGGTACGATTCCTTAGGAATCCAGGTCCGTATTCAATACTATATTCAATGATTATAGAAGTATAGGGGAGACCGGGGCTAGTTGAATACAGGGGTATGTTGGTACATGTCGAATAGTTTCTCTGTTATGCAACAGACGGCGCCATAATTGCATCAGTGTGTCCCTCTAATCCAAATACTAATCATTGTGCAGTTGCCGCCATAGGTGTTTGTTAGTTCTTGAGTTAGTGGATATTTTGTGTTTTTGTCATTGACAGGTAAATATTTTCATTTATCTAAAACTTTGCAGAATATATTTCATGTACAGGGTTCTGTGTTCAATTATATCAGGTTTTCAATGAATATGCAAATTGCTTCATTTTCATATATTTAAAGGAACATATAACCTATTCTGCCAAGAATTATCATATTGTAGAATTTAAAAATGGCGTTGGGGCTAGTTGGTACATTCCTTCCGGGGTAAGTTGATACTTGTACCATCCTACCCCGATGCCGAATTGCGATAGAGAAACGAAAGGCAGCGGATTTAATTATTCATTTATTATAGATCCATCATGCGAAATTACAAGAAGAAATCTAATAGGGGGTTGCGAAACCTGATATTATGCTTAGAGCTGTCAGAGCAGTGAAGATAGATCAACGATCTCTAAGAGAAACGTTAGAGATTTTGGAATTTGGAAAATCCAAGAAAACCAACAGGAGAAAAAAAAAGTCAGCAATTCTGACGGATACGCCCATTAAATATGAGTTGGAATAAGAGAAAAGTGCGAAAATGAAAAATAATAAAGACGACATTAGTAAGAAAGCAAAGATAGTTAAGAAAAAAAATTTTATAGGCAAGACTGAAAAGAACACAAGGAAGACAGGTATACAGAAAAAGAAGGAGAATATGTCTCATTCCAGTGATAGCAGTGAGGATGTAGATGCCATTTGTTTGGTATGCTTGGAACGATATTCGAATAGTGCTTCACGAGAAAAGTGGGTTCAATGCACACAATGCCACCTGTGGTCACACGAAGAATGTTGCGACGCTGGACTATACTATGTTTGTCACGACTCAGAGTGATAATTTCTCACTTGTTTGTGTTTCCAATGAATATAATTTACTTTCGAAAAATATTTGTTTTCTTTTGTAACGTTGAATTCCTATAGTAGGTACAGACTGTACCAACTAGCCCCATAAGGTGTACCAACATGCCCCGGTTACGGGGTCTGTTGGTACATATGAGAGGTCACGAAAATTGATATATTTCTCCTTCACTGCTTCGTTTGCATCTATATGATATGAGTAATTTCCTAGCCGATCGATATGGGTTTCATCCCCCGCAGTCCGATTGTTAGTAAGGTTTATAGAAAAGTTTTTAAAAAATCGAACATGAAATTTGTACCAACCAGCCCCGGTCTGCCCTACTCCTTGACAAAACAACTTCAATAAAATTTAAATATAAAGATATAATTATTGATAGTCGAACTCCCACTAGTTAAAAATATTTCAAATGAATAATCAATATCTGGGTAGTATATATGTCTAGTGTTCGAAATATGACTACAGAGTCCTTGATATTCAGAGTAATATAGCATACTTCTTACTTTGGATATCAAAATATTTTCAAATATTTCAAACTTATCATGAAAGAAAAGATGAAATTTTCACATTAATAATCAATCATTTAATTTCTGAGTATGGAAATTTTTTTCCTCTTGTACTGAAATTTGAAATGTGTTTATTATCGACAATATTGTTTTTTAAAATTAAAGTTCAAACGTAATTAAATTTCACATAAATCAAACAAGAGAAGTTCTTCGATAATTTGAAAACTATTAAACAATCCTCCAAGGGAGGTGTTCGTACGCATTACTTGACGTAGAATTTGGATTCACGAAGCAACAGTGAATCATAGAAAAAGTCAAGTCACCCCGAATTAAGTTTTGCATACAGCAGTTTCGATCTTATTAGATCTCTACAGTGCAGCTTACATGACTCGGATTGAATAAACATTTTTCTTATTGCTCCCCAATACAAATTGAGGCCGAAATACCATATGAATAACTTACCATAGCGCCCTTCTTCTTCCGGTGCCGTACCCGGTTCATAGGCGACCTCTCTACAACTATTCGTGTTGTTCGTGATACAGTGATACACGAATAGAAGGGACCTACAGTTTCACGGCGGTTTCGAACGTCTTCATATGAAGGCTTTACAAGGCAGAATAAATCTCGTTGGTTTGCCATTGCCTTCCGAGAGGTGGCTCCGCATTAATTTATTGGTTCATCCGGGATTCGATCCACCGACATTCTGTTTAGTAGCCTAACGCACTGACCACTGAACTACGGAGCCAAAAATATTGGGAACCAACAATTCACTGTATAGACCAAAAATCCAAAATTCAGTCAAAAAAACAAATACTTCTAGATGTCCATTCTGCAACAGTGGCGTATAAGATTCCAGATCATACTGAAATACCATTCAGAAACTTGGAACACATTCACGAGAGAGCGGTCTGTAAATACTTCAAAGAATTCAAGAATCAAATCATTCGCAATATTCAAGAATAAAATCATTGGCAATATTCAACAATCAATTCATGAAAAATATAAAAGTTGAGTAAATTTCATATATCACATATAGTGAAAAAAGAAAATTTTCTATAATTTAAAAATTATTAAACAATCTTTCATGGGAACTGGTTATATGTTTTCCTCGCCGCGAAATTTACATTCACAATGCGCCAGTGAGATATTGAAAATATTCAGTCACCCCGACTCAAGATTTGCATACAGCTGTTTCGATCTTATCAGATCTCTTCAATGTACCTCACTTGACTCGGAGTGAATAAACATATTTGTAATTATTCCCCAATACAAACTGAGCTACGGACGGATAACCAGCTTCCTTAGAAGATAGTTTGATAATTTTGGATAATTGAAGATTTTTCTCTTTCACTTAATGAGACATCCCAAGTAGCAATTTATGGCCAAACTCGGGCGCAATTTTCTTCTGCCTGAATAGTGTCGACTCTTTTCAGAGCACTTCTGCCCCACTGCAAATTGTGTCCAAAATGTTCAAGTTTGTGTCGACACATTTCCAACTTATTGTGTCAAAATGACATGCGTGTCTAAAAAGCAACATTCCAAACACATGTGTTTAAAATGTCTCTACTTTGTGTCAGTTTGGACTCTTCAAATATATTAAGACACAGGCGGGTCGACACTTAATAGACTCAAGTTCATCTGATTTGTTTCTTAACAAGATGTTTTCATTTTGTTACTGAAATGAGTTGCGTATGCACAATAATTTCCATTCAGGTACATTTTAAACAAAGAGTTTCTTCATTGTTTCTACAATGCGTTGTCCGGTCACATACGTATCCATATAGAAACATTTTACACACATAATTTCCATTTTGTTCCTACAATGTGTTTAGTTTATCCGGACAAAGTATTTGTGAACTCAGCATGGCGCATACGATAAATGTTGATATGTGATATAGGTATATGAAAGTAAAAGAATTCATTTAAAGATTTGCCACAAGTTATATAACGATATATAGAGGAATCAACCTATGAGTTTCTAGAAAATACATTCGAAAACAATGTTAGTGACGAACATTCTGAATATGAAAGCAGTGATGTTGAAATTGAAGAACTAAAAACAAAGTTAATGCTTACTGAATCTTTTAAAACATGGGAACTTGAAAATAAAGTTGCACATTGTGCTTTAAATGAGTTACTGCAGTTGTTAAGAAAATCCAATCATAATTATCTGCCTAAAGACAGTAGAACATTCCTTGATACGCCTATAAATGTGAATGTCATTCCAATGGGACAGTGTCAATACTGGTACCATGGCCTGAAAACGTTTGTAGTTCAGAATCTTAAAAGTTTGCAGAAACCGTTAACTCTACTAGAATTAAGCTTCAACATCGATGGCCTCCCAGTATGTAACAGTTCCAAGACACAATTTTGGCCTATTCTATGTGAAATTAACAATACCGTTAAAATAAGTAAACATTTTGAGGTAAAAGTAACGTTAAGTTTCCCTCAATGTAAATAAATCAATAAAAAGTGGGGTTATGAAGTACGGATGTTTTCGAATCTCGGCAGCATTTTAGACACAATCTTTCCGAAATATGCCCTCTGCTAAATAAAAAGACACATTTTGGCCATAATGAACTTTGGTGTCTTATAGGTTGCTGAAAAGCGTCTGTGTGACTTTTTAGTCATTTTTCAGTGAATTTTCGGTCTCAATTCAGAAACATTACTCCAAATTGTTTCTTCTATTTGCAAATGTGTCGAGGTGGGCAATTTGTAGCCGAATTTTATTCACATTACCGAAACATGAACCCGTTTGGACACCATCAATAAGTACGCCATATTTCAACAAGCTATTTGACATGAAATGCACTTGCAAAAAATGGCAGTTTTTTGAATATATTTTAAATTAAGGTATTAGGTAAAATGTATGACACAATTGCACTAAATATGATGTTCTGAATAATAAAATATCATCGGGTTCTGATTTTGTGGAGAAATTAAAAAAATATATTTTATAGAAAAAATTTAAAAATATCAACAAATTATAATTACTTGATATTATTAGGGCGCGTGGAATTTTTAGGACTACCATGTCAACTATCATCAGTAAAATTGAGTTCGCAAGGGAACCTACTCGAGAAATACTAAAATAAAAAAGTCCTGTTGTTTTCTCATTAGGTTGATGAATATTCACCTTAAATTTTGCATTCATGATGATTCAGAATGGATCGAAAAGTAACAGAACTTGTGTTCATTTTGGTGCACACTGAATAATTTCGGTGAAATTTAGAACACCATGTGTTGATTTTGTGGCTCCGATCAGAGCACAATAACTTACACATTTTGGAAACATCGTGACCACCTACCAGGCACATGCAAATAACATTTTGGACACATAATAGGCACATATTTTGGCAAAGTTAGAAACAAAATAGACAGATTCTGGACACATCAAGGTTCTATTTCGGGTATATATTAGAAACAAAAAGCACAATCAAGACACATTTTCGAAAAAATTTAGTTATATTTTAGACTCACTATTGGACGAATTTAAGGCCATATTTAGTACACATTTCAATCGGCACTTTGGTCACATTTTCTACTGATAATGGTCCAAAAGTCGACAATGTGTCTAGAAAATGTGTCGTGCCCAAATTACAGTGTCGACACAGCGTCGACACTTTGCCCAAAATGAGTCATAAATTGTTACTTGGGATATAAAATTGATTGTGGTCAACTAGTATATTTTTGAATTGAATTGGCATTTATTTGGTGAAAGTTCATAATCGTTACTTTATAAAGAAATAAAAAACTAACTTTTCACAGATTGAAATAAAAATCTATTGGTTTCATCATAACATTGAATTCATCTCGTACTAAATTATGGTATTACAAAACAAGCAATTAATTCACAGTTAGTAGTAGGTACATTAAACAGATTAAGTAGAGGAGAAGGGTTTACTTCAATGTGGTGGTTAAGGCCCGGTTTTTCAATGCTCGGTTAAAACTCACAGTTAACTGACTATAGGTTAAGCTTAACCATCAGCTAAAGTTGCAACTAAGAACTATTGCGTTTCTCCTTCGAATGTTTGACTTTAGGCTAGCAAACCGTCAGCTAGCGATATATTTGTTAACGTTGGTAGTACTGATGTTTCAGGGAGCACTTCTGATTGGTCGTTCCCCTTTTGCTGTCGATTTCGGAAATATATGTTTTGTTATGTTATTGTTGATTATTTTATAATAAAATGGGTGAAACAAAAGCATTGAAGAAGAAAATAGTGACAAACTTTAGTCCTTCTGATAGATCGTTGCTGTTAAAAATTGCAAATGGTTTCTAAGCAATAATTGAATAAAAAAAACAGATTCTACTACTTGGAGGGACAAAATAGAAACTTGGAAAAAGATTTATGGAGTTTTAAATAATTTACCTATCTGTTATGGTCTCTATCTGTTGTTCAATTTGTTCTAATATATTCAGAACAGTTTATTTTCCTAACCTAAATCTTGTGAAAAAATCCAATTCATCAAAATATTCAAATGGATTACTTCTTTCTCTGACCACGTATGGCCTTCTTTGGTGAAGTCTATTAATTTATTCTTCATCATCATCACTTGAATAATCGAATACTTCCATCTTTCGTAGAAAAAACAAAATAGAAAATGAGGTTACTGGTTACAAAGCAGTTGAACAAACTTGACTGTTCGGGCCGTTCGGGGTAGTTAACCTACGGAGCGCATGCGTCTGCAAGATAGCTTACAGTTAGCCATTTGACAAAGACTTTCAGGTGATAGTTACTCTACCCGATAGAATAGCAGTAGGCAAGCGCAAGATGAGAAGTGGAAAAACGGTTTACCTAAAGGTTATCGATTAGCCGAAAGCTAAATCACTTTAACCGAGCATTGAAAAACCGGGCCTAACTAGGTTTCCGGAAATTTCATATTTATTGATGTATAGGGATTCCCAACAGTTGGTTTTGTGGAGACTATGTTCTAATTGTAATATTTTATAACTGTGCTTGAAGGTATGGTTTTCTTGAATAAGATGGCACGCATAATTAGAGTCAGTTTTCTGCTTAATATAGCTACGTTGGTATTCGTGTATTCGATTTCTGAAATTTCTAATTGTACGTCCTATAAAGAATTTTTCACAATCGTGAATTTTTGATTTATTATTTTTAATCAATTTTCCATTGCTATTGTTGATTTATATGAAACTTTGAAATTTTTGTTATGAAAAAACAACAATTTCCGATTTTCGGAAGGTTTGCCGAAGTATGTTAAACTGTTAAATACTGTACTTTTCTCGGATATAAGTGGGTAAACTTCTGAAATTGCCATTTTGTATTTTTTCCTCTGAATAAGGCTGTCAATCATATTGGGTGAATAACCGATATTTACTGCTATTGGTTTAATTATATGCAATTCCTTTCGAAAATTAGCTTCGGTAACGGAATTTTGAAAAGCCTATGAATCATACTATGATAAGCGGCTAATTTATGTGAAATTGGGTGTGGTGATGTGTTATGAATTGTTATATCTGTTAATTATTACCAGAAAAAGCAACACTCACGAATTTTAAATTTTTCATAAACACCCAATTTCACATTATTAGCTGCTTATCATAAACATTTTGGAAACCTAGTTAACAACCAGATTGGAGTAAACCTTTTTTCTCTCCTTAATCTGTTCAATGCACTTATCAATAACTCTGAATGAATTGCTTATTGTTATTTAGTTTCTATAGGAACCCCTTTGTTATATTCAATTTTTCGTATAAATAGATTGTTTTGTAATACCATAATTTAATGCGAGATGAAGTCAATGTTATGACGAAACGCGTTCACTCAATAGATTTTCATTTCAACCTGTGAAAAGTTAGTTTTTTAGTTCTTTATAAAGTTATAGTATATTTTTCATAAATTAAGTTTAGGAATATTCGAGTATATCAAGAAATTTCAATATACCTAACCATCTGACAATCGATAAACTTATCCACAAACGAGACATATATGTGTGTGGAATTTATTGCAATTCGCGAAATTAAAACATCACAAAATGGCGACGTTTTATATTCACGACCGAATCCGATTGAAAACAATCAGAAGCAAAGAGGGCCGCGTAAAATGGATAATATAAAACATCGACACATCGGTACGGAACATCCGATCGAGAATAACACGGTTATGCATTTTTGACGAATCCCAAAATGATACCGAACCTCGCATCTGTCAAATTTACTCAAAGTCAATACCGATTTGGTTCGCTACGAGATCGACGTGTATAAACGTGTTATTTTTATTTCAGCGACAGGTCTCGATCAAGCTCTCGCGTGTTCGTCCATAATTACCGCCTCGATTGTGTACAAACGAGAACGGATAAGCGATGAAAAGTGAGAAATCGTAAACCGCTAAACCAATTTGCATGGTATGGAAATTTTTCGATAAAAACGCGCCTGAATTGTGGCAGGCAATGGCTCAATGAAAATATCAAAATTAAAGTATGTTGAATTATTTATTGATAAGGACGATATTTGGTGAAACTATTGATAACAATTTTCACATATATTTGTTAATGTCTGACTGGTATATTACTTGATTAATAATAAAATAATTTAACGGTCAGTCCAATACGAAATAATACCCTAGGGCTGGGTTTCCTAACCTTTTCAAGCCCCGGACCTCTAGTGAATCAAATGCAATCATTACGGACCCCTCAATAAATTTAAACAAAAGAATAAATTTCCGACCATTTCTTTTAGTACTACAAATACAAAAAAACTCTATCGCAGCGAGCTGCATCAGAAGAACAGGTTTTCATAACGTATCCAGTTTGAAAAATATATTCATTAAATTATGGTTTTTTTTCCAAATTCAAAAAAATTGCGCCCTGTAATGTGTAAACAAAATTTATTTCCTCCCCGGAGATCAACCCCCCAACTAATTCGTACCAAAACCAATCAAATCCAAGGTATCACACGAAATTACGTTCTTTCAAACTTTCAACCCTATTTCTATAAAATTGAACCCTTTATCTTGTAAACAAGATTTATTTCCTCCTCCGGAAGGTCAACCTTCCGACCAATTCATATAGAACAAAATTGCGAACTCTATCATGTAAACAAGATTTATTTCTTCCCCCAGGGGGTCAAACCCCAACCAATTGGAACCAAAATGAAGCCCATTCAAGATATCAAACGAAACTACCTATTTACAAACTTTCAAACCTATTGCTTCAAAATTGCGACCTTTATCGTGCAAACAATATTTATTTTCCCCCCAAGGGGATCAACCCCCTAACTAATTCTAACCAAAACAAATCCTATCCAAGATATCATACGAAACTACCTACTTACAAACTTTCAACTCTATTGCTTCAAAATTGCGACCTTTATCGTGTAAACAAGATTCATTTTCCGCCCAGGGGGGTCAACCGCCCAATCAAGTCGAACAAAAAACAATCCCATCCAAGATATCATACGAAACTACCTACGTTCAAACTTTCAACCCTATTGCTTCAAAATTGCGCCCATTATCGTGTAAACAACGCTAAAATACATAAGCACATACATACGAACATATATATATATATATATATATATATATATATATATATATATATATATATATATATATATATATATATATATATATATATATATATGGGTGCTAATCGCACCCATTCTAATAATTTTCATGTTTTCAGAGTGAAAACCTGCTAAAAATACGTTTTTTTTTATAAAACAAACCTACTTTGTTTTCGTTATTATAAATGCGTTATCATATGATTCTCAATGTGAGAAGCTTGTTGTTGCTTTTTTGAAAATAAATTAGTGATATTCGGGACGTTATTTAAAAGTTGTATTCTCAAATCGGATTTCACTTGTAATCTGTTTCTGTATTTGTCTTAATATATACAAGAGCAGGAAAGGCCGTTTTTACAGTGGTATGTGGTTAAGAAAAGCAGTAAATATTTCAGTTCTTCTTCTAATATTTCCTCATTATATTTCTTTAATTTCACCTAAAAACTTGATGAAGTGTTACATCTATGTTGAAAAGGTCTGATATCTAGTTCCTTTTTTTGTCGGGTACTGAAAAATAATCCCGAAACGAGACCTTAAAGCGCGGAGATGTTCACTTATTTCGTCTTGTACTTATGTTGGCAACATTGCTTCACTAGATAATTCCAAAAATGATGACAATGTAGTAAAGTGATCAAAAGTTTTTTTGAATTGAACGATTTGTCCAAAGGTCAAATATTTTTAACATCGATTCAATTTTGTCGTCAGCTTGACACATGTTGCTATCTCCCGGTATTTATTTATTATTGTTGAATAGTCCAGAGATGCAACTGCGGACCTCTAATATACTCGCGGACCACAGGTTAAGAAACACTGCCCTAGGGAACAAATTTAGAAAAATAACGCTCTAGGATCCAAGAAATTTATTTGATTTAAAAATAAACAGCACATAAGAATAAATCTGTGAATAATGTCCGAAGTAGAAGGGAATACCAATCTCCCCCAAGATATTTTAGTGAAGTTGATAAAGCTGTGATTTGTTTATGCCAGAAAAAAACTAGGCGGATAATTTTTCACAATCTATGTTATGAATTGTTGCAGAGAAATCAACATTTCATTACTTCTTATCTTCTTATGAACTACTAGTTCTTAACGTGTTATTGAGAACTTCGAATAAAGGGAATTCGGAGAAGACAACAAATCTTGAAAATAAGCCATCAAATCGGTTTCGCCGACATGATACCGATAGTGTTTCGTCAGCCAGGCCTTTAAATATAGAAACTCTTTCTTGTTAATCCGCGGAGTTTTTTCTGGCACAAGTGCGTCAACAGCTTTAGCAGTTTTCACTTAAATATCTCGGGGGACATTAGTATTTCCTTTTACTTTGCTGTCTTATTAAAAAATAAGAACTAATATCCATATTTACTGTCATTACGTTATGACTTATTCTATAGGTAAATCCTAGTACCTTCCTTATTTGTTTTGAATCAAAATTTTCTCAAAATGAAAATATTTTAATAGTATATTACATAATAAGTGTGGTAACTAGGTTTTTAGCACAGTGAAGTTTGAAAAACGAGCCGCAGGGGAGTCTTTTCATTCACTTAAGTGTGCTAAAAACCTTTACCACACGAGTTATGTATACTATTTTATCTACAACCGTTCGTTTTGATTAAATAAAAATTAATTATAGTCTAAAATTTCCCAACTTGGTCACCAGCAATGTTTTAACTTTTTTTATTACTACGAAAATTAGGATGTCATAGCGCCAAAAAAATGCAACGCCACTTTGAAGTTGTCAGTCAAAATGTCAGTCAAAAATATGGAGATTTCACGGCTAGTTGAAGCTGCTACGGCGAACTTGCTACCACAGAAATCCGGAATTCGCTACAAAAAGGCCTATGATATGTTAATCGAATGGTGCTCCCATAAAAAAGTGGATAACATTAATGAAGATGTATTAATTGCCTATTTTGAAGATTAGTTCTAAGAAAAGCAGTCGCTTTGGTGCTATTATTCAATAATTATTTAATAATTTTTTACCGCACTAGTGTGTTAAACTGATTTTTACCACACTAGTGCGTTAAAGTAATAGTTACCGCACTAATATGGGTGTGTAAAAACATAATTTACGCACGGTTGTAGATAAAATATATTAATAACTATAATAATGCATGAGGCGTGTTTCGCGTCAGAAGCTTATGTAAAATATTAATAAATTCAAACCGAACCACTTAGCAGAAACAAGTTTAATGAGTGAATATGTAAGGGTAAAGACCTGCCTATTCGAATTCACTGATTCATGAATATACTCAAACTGAATAGAATTTTAACTAGATGTGGAGTGATCCAAGTTGAATGAATAGTTCATATCACACAAATGATTACTTATATAGTTAAAACAACAAAACAATGGAATTTGATAAGTTTTTTTTCCAAGAATTAAAGGTGTTTTTAGCGAAACAAATTTTCTTTGATTTTTTCTATATTTTTCATTCATTAGAATTGATGATAAATTATAAGTATATGTAACTGAACAGTACACAGCGAACCGAAAGCTGTCATTCTAATTAATCAATAAAATGCGTGGGAATTTCATAAGCTGCATTTTCTCCGAAAATGATAGAATACTACAACGTATCTCGACGTCATTTACTTCGCGCGGAAAATGCTACTTTAGTGACGGAGATCTGCTCCGTATGCATTTTTACCCCGAGGCGAAGCTAAAGGGGTTATTGTCTCACGACAAAAAGTTGGTAACTGGCCCGATTTTAAAAATTCCAACGGATATCGATAAAACACCTAAGATTTCATTAGGAAATTTGAATTACCACTTTTTCCCAACGAAGAATAAAAAAATATAGCGTTTTTACCCCGAGGTGAAGCTAAATTCTCACTACAAAACGATGGGATCTGGTCCGAATTCAAAAATTCCAACGGATATCGATAAAATATATATGATTTCATCGGAGAAGTTTTGTTCTAAATTTTTTCCCAACGAAGAATAAAAAATTATAGCGTTTTTTAGATAGGCATTACGACATGCGCATGCGCCAAGGTCGAGATGTACGAAGTCCTACAAAACATGCGTCGAAGTGCTCTGTGTGCCACGGTAACCAAGTGACGTTGATAGCGTCAGCTTGATTCTGCGTCTGTGTCTGCTTCCCATCCATAGAGATATCTTATCAATTTGATTCATAATTTGCAGTAAAATGAGCCGGGATAGGATATTCAAATTCGACAGTCAAACAATGAATTTTTTTGCTACATTTTTACGGATTTTATTGGTAATATCGACTTATTAATACTTTTATTGCAATTTTCCTTCATTTCATTCGTAAAATCGACTTTCATTGTTATTTAATTTATATAATAGGTACATTCAAAAAATATTGACGACATGCACATGCGACGAGGGGTTTTATCATTCCTAGTGCTACGCAGTAGGGTGTCCCTCATTATTTTTATTTATTTCGATATTATCTATTCGCTATTTTGTCGATGCAATTTTCTTTGTTTTTCAGAATCAAACGTATCGTGAACGAAACAATATCTACTATTGAATAAAGTAAATATTTCATTGCTAATTAATCGAAATTCTATCATTAACATTCTACATCTAATTAATACATTGGAAAATTATTAAACGAACTAATTGGAAATATGGTTGATACTGTTGTATTGAATTATGTTTAATTCCAATTGGAAAACTAATTGGATTACTACATCCGCATCCGTGCTCCCAATATCCAAACTATAATCCTAGAAACAATTCCGTTGACTTGGAAAACTTCAAAGCGTATAAGATTTCCCAGGCACCAAATTGATCAAAATGTTCAGTCAGACATTCGGATTGAAATATCTCCGTGCAGAATGAGTTCTGGGCCCGTAAAACTTACTACCGTAAAAGTTAGAAGGCATTCAGGTAGAAAGAAAATCGGCGTCTACTGAAGTTCACTTGAGGCCTTGTATAGAAACAATATAATATGTGTTTTTGACGTCTTTCGTTGTATGTAATGCTTCAACGCGTCATTCGTGACGCGAGTTTGTGTTTTAGTGATGTTACTCTCTTGAAAAATGAATGCAAGAGTTTCTAATTTTTGAATATATTTTGAGATATTTTGAGATATTTTGAGATAACTTCGCAATACTGAAGTATCCATTGAATCTTATATTCCAGTGAAAAAAAAACAATATTTTCAAACATATAAAAGCTTGTTGCATAGTAGAAAAATTACAACGGAGTCACCAAACATTAACTGATGGACATCAAATTAAAAATGAGGAA
>JARQZK010003635.1:527500-652500 GCA_030704885.1 Cynegetis impunctata
GATTAAAAGTACAAAAAAAAATTTAGGTAAACATTGTCATTAAATCTGAAGAATGAAATTTCACATGTACCATCTGAATTCATTCACTGGTGCTGTATAGTCCGCAGTTTTCACGTTTTTAACGCTCCAGGCACTACACTACTTCATTGTTTAAGAAAATGCAATTACTTGAGAGAGAACGTATTGAAGTACTTATGATGATTGGTTTTGGAGATAGGGTGCATTCACAAGAAGAAGTCTGCAATCTATTCAATGAAAATCATCCTGATCGTCCGCCAATTACTAGATCGACAGTCAGCAAAATTGAATCAAAATTCAGGAGATACGGCCACGTTAGAGATTTACCTAAAGGAAGACCACCGAGAGTATCTGAAGAAACAGTGCTGAACGTTCTACTAGAAACCCAAGATAACCCTCATACATCCATTACTACAATTTCCAATAATTTCAATTTATCAGTAGAGTCCGTGCATAAAATACTTAAGGTAAATAAGTATCATCCCTATAAAATTAAGCAGGTACATGAATTATTAGAAGACGATTTTGACCGCAGAGTACAGTTTTGTGAGCAGATTCTTGAAATTCATAATCAACATCTAAATTTCATTACAAACATAATTTTTTCTGATGAAACCACCTTTACTTTAAATGGCCACGTCAACAGACAAAACTGTAGGTATTGGGCGACCGAGAATCCTCATTGGATGCAAGAATGCCACACACAGCGGCCTCAAAAAATTAATACATGGGCAGCGATTGTTCGAAATCGTATAGTTGGTCCCTATTTTTTTGAAGGAACACTAAACGGAGAGGACTACTTGAACTTTCTCCAGTTCGAACTCATTCCGGCTTTAGCTGTTTTGTTTCCTAACCCACAAGATCCTGACATACCTAATAACGAGATATGGTTTCAACAAGATGGGGCACCTCCTCACTATTCAATCGCTGTTCGACAATTTCTTGATGCAACTTTTCCCAACAGATGGATAGGACGGAGAGGTTCGATTGAGTGGCCGCCAAGATCACCGGACATAACCCCATTGGATTTTTTCTTATGGGGTTATTTGAAGTCTAAAGTTTATTTGAATAGACCAAATAATATTGATGATCTAAAAGAGAGAATCAGGCAGGAAATAAGACTTATCAGTCCAGAAGTAATTGAAAATGTGCAACGGGAAACGTTGAATCGACTTCAAAAATGTCTCGAAGTAAACGGACAACAGATTGAACATATGTAAAAATTAAATTAGTAACATTTGTGTGTTTTCATATCGTACCTCTCATTACCCACTATCTCCGTTTCTGGCAATCCATCGAGTTGAGGCATATGGTATGTTCACAAAAAGTGATAAGAATTTATCGTAGAATTGTAAAGTGAAATAATATACAGGGTATTACCTTTAAAAAAACTAATGACAAAGCCATAGCTCTTGAATGAGACACCCTGTATACAAAATTTTTATTGCGAAAAATGCCCAAATAAAAATACTAATCGACCTGTCCGAGGATTTTAACATGAAATAGAAACCTAATTTTTTAATGAATTTGTTCCTTTCATCATGAAAGCACTGTATATATATATATATATATATATATATATATATATATATATATATATATATATATATATATATATATATATATATAGGTACGCAGATTGAATTCATTTGGAAAATTCGCGTAATTTTGAATATTTTTTGAATGATATAAATTGTTTTTTAATTTTTATCACGGTTTGCTTTTAAAGCGTGGTTCTTCAGTGAGCGATGCACTTTGAGAATTATATTTTTGTAATAAAATAAAACATTATCCTTCTATTTCTCATTTTTGTCTCGGTTTGTTATTAAAGCATGGTTTTTAAAACCATAATTTATTCCGTTCGCATCGTATCTCAACGCGATGCATTTCGCTCGAAAAATAGCACCTTAGTGACGGAGCTCTGCTACACCTGTGTTTTTCAATGAATATGTGTGAAAATTGTATCAACATTGTCCGATAATCGGAATATTTCATTTATATTCATAGGCATCACGATTAATTAAATGATAAAAGAAAGGGTTCAAACAAAAGAAAATATAAATGAGGATCAATAGATATTCCGAAACCACTTAACATTCAAAATGAATACACACAATCGTGAATCAGATTTATCGAAGCATGAATACAATTGCGTTGGACTATAAATTATCATTAATATCGTTTTGCATTCTGCCTTGGCCAAGTGATATTACCATTAGTAATGCATTACCGAATTGCTATTTATCACCCAAATATTCGGAATTCTGGATAATGCCAATAAGAGCTGATAACCACAGTGTTTTCGATGGATGAGTAGTCGTATTTTTGAATATGAAAACATTATTCGTGAAAATATCGAATGAATTCTTCCATTAATTGTATTTCATGTTTTATATATATATATATATATATATATATATATATATATATATATATATATATATATATATATATATATATATATATATATATATAGTACTCCGTCCATCGGTGTCTTTATAGATCTGAAAAAGGCCTTCGATACTGTTGATCACTCCATTCTTTTAGATACACTAGAAGATATGGGTGTAAGAGGTATAGCAAACAATCTATTCAAAAGCTACTTAACAAACAGAACACAAAGAGTTATATTCAAACATTATGTGATTACAGATATTAACATTAAATGTGGTGTACCTCAAGGAACAGTATTAGGGCCGGTGCTATTCATAATTTACTTGAATAACCTATTTCAACAGGAAACAACCGGTAAAATAATCAGTTTCGCGGACGACACTGTAATATATTACGAACAAGATGACTGGTACAATCTTAAATTAAACATTGAAAATGATCTTGAAAAACTGAAAGACTGGTTCGACAGTAGATTGCTGTCAATTAACTTTGATAAAACCGTATACCTGCCCTTCAGTAGCCATGAAACATCTCTTCCAAAATACAGTCTGAATATTCACGAAGATTTTTCCTGCAAAAAAAATTAAATATTTGGGCATTTACACTGACAATCATTTGCGATGGAATCATCATATAGAGTATCTAACTAAAAAACTTCGTAGTATCCTATTTAGACAAAAATTTTTGAGCGTAAAATATAAGAAAATGTTATATCATGGGTTGGTTGAGCCACACCTAAACTATGGTATTATTGGTTGGGGAGGAGTGTCCGGAAGTTACCTACATGCCCTCGAGATCTCTCAGAGGCGATTCCTCCGACTGATGCTCAACAAACCTTCTAGATATCCAAGCTCTCTACTCTATACTGAAGCACAAATATTGGATGTTAGACAGCTGTATGTTATTCAGATAGGATGTCAGCAATATAAGGATCAAAATGGACTTACTACTCAGAACCACAGATACACGACCAGATGGAGGAATAGATATTGTACATCAGTAGCATCTAAAACAATAGGTCAAAAAAGCTACTCCTATTTGGCACCGAGATTATTCAATCATCTACCACAAAGAATAATCGATGAAACTTCTTTAAAGAGCTTTAAAATCCAACTCTCTAAATTTGTGAAAGAGACGGACAGAGCAAGAATACGCAGAATGATAGAGGGTTGAATCATTGATAGTGAAGTACAATAATAAAAAAAATTCTTCAATGTTTTAACTCATTTCCGCCGTATGTCTTCAGATGAAATTACTTTATACTTTAACTAAGTTATAATATTGTTGTGCAAAAACCTTCTCTCATTTTGTGCTTTTGTTCTAACTTTGCAATTCTGCACTGCATATTTTACACTTCACGTACTTTGTCATATTTCAGTGTTATATACTATTGTTCTGTGTTTTTGAGCTGTTGTGATGTTCAATGATATTATATTATGTTTATGTTTTTGTTTTGTTAAAATTGATTGTTTATCACGCACAAGCTGTGTCAACAGCTTCAGTGATTTATTCTGTTTATTCCATAGGTTTTTAAAACATGTTGTCAATTTGCTGTAAATCATGTTGTCAATTTACTGTAAATCATAACTGAATAAACGTATTATTTATATATATTTACAGGGTCTTGCACCGTTTTATTATAAAACGTCGTTTAACTAAACTTGGTTTAATTTTTAAACTACGTTTGTTTTTCTGGTCGTTGCACCAAAGAATTATAACCGACCCATTGCTAAACTACGTTTTTGAATTATTTTGGACGAAATAGCGATGTGCATGAAGTAAACAGAAGAAACAGAATTTATTTTTCTACTTTTCTAAACTAATTTTAATAGTAAAGAAGTTGTTTTTTGTGATTTGTATTAAATATGCATAAGATGGAAGATAATAATAAAAAAAAGGGGACCACACTGATACCTTCCAGATAGAGCGGGGAACATTGCATGTATGAACTCCAAAAAATTGAGCAATACTGTGCAAATGTCCACCATGGGCATAGAATTTTGATGCTAAAAGTAGCTGATTCATGAGGGACAAGCTGTCATTCCTACGAAGTTAATAGCTTTAATGGGCACTCTACCCGTGATATCATATAAAAAAAAAAATTTTTGTGTATTTTTAAATATGGAGAGTAAATTTGCATTTATGAGTTAAATGAGTGCATTGTTCATTAGTATACATAAACTATAAATCCACGCCTTCAATTCTGCTGGCCATTTTTTTTACCACATAGACAGAATAACTGGCAAAATACCTATAAGATGATTATAGTTGATTCAACAAAAAAATCTATAACAATAATACAATATTATCGGATACAAACACTTTTGCATAGCTTGACGATTGCCAAGCATACATTTTTTGAGATAAATATGTGTCCACTGTTACAGGCTACCATATTCCAGGAATTTGAGAACGTCCAAGTTGCCGTTATAGATATCAAACTCTTCATAAACATTTTAAACAAAAATTCGAGTTTCCGCCAGCAAAAATAATATTTTTACGAAAAAATAAACCGTTCCTTCTACAAATAACCTCAAAATGTACTTAAACTTCAAATTAAACGCCGAAAATTGGGCGTTTAGTTTATGCGGAGTTTAGGGCGTCTTGAACAACATTTTTTATTATGGTGCAAGCGAAAATGTCAAATTGAACTCCGTTTACCATTAAACTTAGTTTAATAATATACGGTGCAAGAGCCTAATATATATATATATATATATATATATATATATATATATATATATATATATATATATATATATATATATTTACTTCAAAATTTCTTCGTTTTGCTAGCTCATTATAAAAAGTTTTTTCAAGGATGAACTAGTTTCTGAATTATGGTGTTTGTTATTGTCCTAACTTCTCCAGAATTCTTTTTTACATTTCGAAAAATCGTGGTAATACTCCATTGAAAAGTGTGGTAAATCAGAGAGTCTGGCTTCAGGAAGGTCCAATTTCTTTCGATACATTATTTTGCAGATTTTAAATCTATTATTTATCTTTTACTTTCAGTTGCGCTCATTTATCATCATTGCATTAAAATCACCACAGTAGATTGACCTTAATAAGCATTTGAACATCAACTTGTCACCACAGCTACAATCTGCAATAATATCCAAACTCTGAAATACACCATACTTCTTAAACGTGGAATTTCACAAAATATTAATACTAAATTTGGGTATGTTAGGATAATATATGAACACCAGATCTAAGAAACTTGTTTAGTCTTCAAAATGCTTTTGATAATAGACTAACAACCTGAAATAACTGTAAAGTGAATTAGTTATTATATCGTGAAAGAGATATCTTTTATTTAAATAAATTTTGAAACAGTTTGAAGCGTTTATCGATGAACCAACAATATTAAAAACTTTCTGATTGAATTAATCCAATACGTTGAATAATTTCTTATCTTTCCAACGATATCCTGAAGTAGCTTTTGTTTCTGAGGCCCTATTTTCATTTGAATCTTTAGCAACTCAATTTACTCTAGCGATTGCGTTGATTAGCAGATTTTGTATCTTTATAGAATACCCATCAAGGTTTGTGATAATGATAATAATAATAATAAGGACTTTATTGATTATGAGAGGCGAAGTCTAGCAAAGCTATTCTACTCAACCTCGAACTACAAAAAAAAATCAATTAAACAAAGTAACAGAAACAAAATAAGATAAATCAAAGAAAAAAACAATATGTATAAAAAAACAATAAAGAAACTATATAAAATAAAATGAAAATAAATCATTGATGGAACAAAACAACTCAATGTGAAATGAAATACACACAAATAAAAAACCAGACGCGAAATAAGAAACTGAAATAAATCGCAAATTATTTGGAGTCAATGAGAATGTAAACATGGAATATAAATTGACACTAACAAACTAAAGTTTATTCATTAACCCTTAACAAAAATTACAGTTATCTGTGCAGATGGAAGTCTCGATATGATCTTCTTCTTGAAAATAGGTAATGAAAGTTTTTTAATATCTCTAGGTATCTTATTATATACAGCTATAGAATTATATGAGAAAGATCTTCCAAAGATAGGTAGGCGAAACCAAGGTAGGGGGAGAGTATCCCCATGTCTAATATTAACAGCATGAGAATTCATCTGAAACTAAATCTACAATTGAGATACATAAGAAATGGTAAGATAGATACCAGATCGTTTATTTTAGATATTCTAAGAGACTATAGACTTTCAATGAGTTCTACACCCATAGGTTACTAACAATTTATAAGTATTTGTTTATGTTCTACTTTTGTTAATGTGAAATTAACGCGAGTATCTATTGAATGTATTGAACGCCATACTTGAGTATTTTCATTAAACTGAAATAAGGACGAGAGCTGTCGTGTAATATCCGGTTTTAACTAAGTTCGTTTCGGTATATATTATGTACTTAACGGCAGGTATAGTGAAATAAATTAATAATATTTGAAGGTGAAAATAATGAATGGTAATCCGAAATTGTAACATAAATTGGAAAATGAAAAAAATAAATTGCCTTGAATTCTTGATTAACTGCCTTATTCGAATGAATGATAGATGATTTGCAAGAAGAATCATAATCAATTATCCACTCCAAAATTATACGTAATTTATAATAATACACTGATACTTTAATTATATCTTCATATTTATATTGAGTATCTTACAAAATTCAAAAACATCCGCACTTAAATGACTTCACCACCGCTAACCCCAACTTCCACTGAATAGCAACAATATGCATAAACGAATACAGCGGACGCTAATAGCTAGCAGAGCGTGTTAGTCAAGTCGGACATAGTTATAGACCTATCTGTAATTTGCCAAGTGTCTATAAAGTATCTATAAAGAAGGTGTTCACCATTATCTGGAATGCTTACTAGAAATGAGTTACAAGAGCCATCGAATGAACGAAGTATATCATATATTGTCTCGAACTAGGCACTATGTCATCTTATTAATTTTGATGAAATCTTATGGAGTTCAATTCCATAATTTTGCATTCTCTACTGAAATGTAGTTAATTAAAAACAGACTGACATGTATAAATGTCCAATAATTTGTCATGTGGAACCACTATGTCGTTATTGAAACCACCCTCTCTATAATCGCCTGACTAATTCACGCTAAATTCCTTTTCACATGCCACCTCTATTTAATAAAACGTACAAAAGGGCATTTCAAACGGACTCTCCTTGCGAGTGACTAATAATAATTATCATAGGCGTTATATACAATTATCTCTATAATATTATTGTCAAGTACAGCGTTCGATATAAATGGGCATTTACTCATGTAAATTATAATCGCCACTTCTGGGCACTTGAACATTCTGAAAGTGAATTTGGTATACGGTAATACTTGAAAGTGACCAATTATCTCCCAGCTATGAGCTTTGTCAAATAAATAGCTATGTCGTTATGGAGTGGTATTTCCATTTGAATGTTCGCCGACAATCAATCGAGCACCGTAGTTAGGTTGTAAATTGCAAATGTCAGGGTGTGGTGGTATAACGAATAACAAAACTGAAACAGAGTGTTATTGAAGCGCTTATATTGATGAGGTTATTTTTCACTATAGAGTTTTATGAACGGGAAAATATACCTAATGGGTTTCAAGTTGCGCAAGGTGAGAACGCTGATTATTATCAGAGCATCATTGGATAAGTACTTGGGCTTACGTAGGATAAACATATTTTGAATGGTTGATGGAATCGAGTGAATGATAAATGAACTTCGGTTTTAGGAGAAAAATCACTTTTTCTCCTCTTGTCGCTCTTAGGAACTACCATTCTCAATAGAATACACACTGTTGCTGACTTCTTGGCAAGAAATTTCTGATGTTGTGTCACACTTAGTGGTACGAGCCCTCTAAATGTCCCAATTGTTTGTAGCACCGTTTTTTTCTGACATAATGCACTAGGGTAATAACATTCCCTCTTGGAGTTTTAGGTAGATATTATTCATCGGGCATAGCCTTGACTAAAATTTGTACGGTTGGTCACTTTGGCCAGTTGAAGTTTTCACAAACCTTCTTAATTTCGGGCTTTTCAGAAGAATGCTGTCTACTTTGTCAGCACACAACTCAAAGACTTGGAACTTGGCCATATAGGTTGTCTCATACTTGTTCCCAAGTGGTCAGTCATCAAAGTACTAACCAAGAGCTAGTAGCTTGGCTTCTGTAATGAGGCCATTACATGAATTTTCAGCGTGATAAAGCCTTAAATATGACTAGGTATGTAGGTTTCACATGATTCGTTCAATTTATATAAAAATTGAGAACTGAATATGAATTAAGTGCAATTGATCAGAAAACTATGAACAAGTATACTATAAATAGTGTATGAAATAATATTAATTTCCTTATCGTCATGTAATTAGAATAAAAAAGGAAGGGAGGTATATTGGGAGACCCGGTCTATCTACATATTATATGATAGAAAGCAGGCATGAAGAAATGAATTAAACATCTTTCAGATTTATCATATGGAACAACTTTCAAGAATGAAATAAATTGAGGGAACCTTAATCAGTACAATCGAGTAGTGATTGTGGTACTGAGAATATTCAAAAGAAATTGAACGGCTCAGAGTTTTAATCGAAAATTGATGCTAGAATAGCGAATCTGAAGAATATAAAAAACATTTGTTCTGTAATTATTCATTGCAATCGCTAATCATAATTATACGAAAAAAAAGTAGATCATTCGTCAAGATCATAATCAATTTTCTTCAAAATATTAAGTAATCCATTATAATACATGGACCTTTCTGTATCATACCGTTATATAAATATGAACTATCTTGAAAATCTATATTTTACAAACAGTTATACTAACCTGATTTGATCATCGTAATCTTCAACTTCTACTGAATCACTCTTACAATTAATTATTCATCAATAAAATAACAATAATACGTATATACGAATACAACTGCTGCGCACGCTTAGAAATGCTGTCGTGACAGTCAAGTTCAAGTCATGTCCTCGTGGTGGACACAATAATTGGCTTATCTTTCATAAGGAAAGTGTCTGGAGTGTAACATACGATAAGGAACTTGGTTCTAATAAAAAAGCGTGAAGTTTTCTAAATAGTAGATGGAATTGCACAGGAAATTCCCTTACTTCCTGTTTCTAATTTTTGCCGCATTAACGAAATAACTCCAAATAGAATTCGACATACCTAGAGCTAAAATGTTACAAATCAATAATAACAAAATATAAATGTAATGAATAAACAATGGCTAAACAATCCATGTGAGATTGCGCTGCATCAATGATTTCTAGATCCGCTTTCTGGGGTGGATCAATCCCCATCATTCCTATAATTTCTCGCTTATTTTCCTCCATAAAGCCCTGTCCTTAGCTTCTTCCTTCCATCCAGCGAGACCTATCGTTCTTAAATCCTCCTCCACTTCCTTCAGCCACTTAGATCTGGGTCTTCCTCGCCTTCCTAGTTCCCACTGCAGCACTGAGCAGACCATTGCATCCTCTCCTCTTCTCCATACATGGCCGAGCCATTCTATCCTTCGCTTCCTTATTCGTTTCACTATATCTTCGCCGTTCATTTCCCTCAGTATTTCGTAGTTCATCCATTGCCTTTATTCATTGTCATCAACTTTTATTAGTCCTAGGATTGTTCTCATTATTCTTGGTTCCACTATTCTCAATTCCTCCTCTTCTCTTTTTTTCATTGTCATCGTTTCTGCTCCATTCATCATAACCGGTCTTATCATTGTGTTATAAATTTTGAGTTTAGTAGCCCTTGTTAATAATTTACTCCTTAATAGTTTGTTATTGGCATGGAACGTCCTATTAACTGCCATTACTTTTTCTTCTATTTCTGATCTTCGTTATCCGTTAATGCTAATCGCAACCCCCAGATATTTCAACTTTTAGACTTCCTCAAATTCGTATTCACCCATTTTTATAATTTTGTTTTCACAATGCTTCCCAAATATCATTATCTTTGTTTTGCTGGTGTTTATTTTGAATCCTATCTTCTCGCCTGCTGTTGTTATTGCTAATAGCATTAATAACAAAATATGTTCGAAGTAATTACAGAGGAACAATGACTAGAATGTACGTTGAAACATAGTTGCTTCATAATCTGAATTCTCGATGTCTGTTACAACTTTATCCCATCTCAGGTATTCATACCTGCCGAACTAATTATCTATAATGATGTTATCAATGCGGATTAAAGTTCGCGCAAGGGAGCGGAATTGTAGACACGAAGCTCACACCCTTGTTCTCATCAAATTCTCGTCGATATTCCGCGGGTTGGGTCGTGATGCATGAATAATGGCGGAGTGATTTGGGAGTCTAGAACGGAATGGATACGCTAGGAAATATAACGGATATGCTAATTCAACTAACGACCACAAAAACAAGTGTTATTGAACGACAATAATTCATTGTCATTATACGATGGAAACAATAGAAAAAACCATTTCGTTTTTATTACCCAAGCGTCGGAAAGGGGAAAACCAGAATTTCTAATGGAAAAACATTGTTTTATAATAGTTTTCTATATAATTCGAAACCTGACAGGCAAAATGAAGGCAATAGACGTGTGTCTGCAGGTGAGTGTTGGAAAGGAATATAAAAACCAGAAAATCCGTATATACATCTCCGAATGCGAAGCTATACTTTTCTAGAGAAGTATCTGAACGTCAATTAACGCTGAAAGCTTTTAGCAAGTTCCCAGGTCAGCTCAAAGCTGGTCTGGGAATGTTTACAAACATTTATGATTCTGGTTGCCCATAATGAGGTTACATCAGGATATTAAGGACTTTCTAGCAAAGAGAAGGTCTGGAACAAGGTTTATGGGACCTGAACCAATGCTGTAACACTTAAATATCAGAAATTGTGGAAAAGCGTGCCAAGGTTGAATCGCAGTAAAGTAGTGGTTGGAAAACCATCGGAAGCACTGTGTAATGGCATCCTAAACTTGTTTAAGAGTCAGATAAAACAGATTGTAGGGATGGCCACTGCTACCTGAGAAAACATATGCAAATCATCGGAAGTAACTGCCCCTTATATCATCTGCGAATGCGAAGCCATATTTTGCTGGAGAAGTATTCTACTAGCGGATAGAAACCCTAGGGAGAATCTTTCCATAAGCGACTTTGTGAGAAGATTGTTAAGCCTGATAGGAATAGAAACTTTCTTTATGTGAAACAGCGCAACCAGAAGTACATAGCGCCTGAAGGCTGAGTTGCTGAAGTTCTAATCTTTGATTGGCCTACGCTGAATTAATCAATCAATCAATCAATTAATCGATATCATTCAAACAAAGAAACTGAGGTACTGAAAATTCCAACACCTAGTTGCAATACAATGCCAATGACTCTAACAAGGTCCAAAATTTTCGAAGGAACAATAACAGCAATCTGAAAATTCCAAATATAACTCGAAGTAGCAAACGTATCACCATTATACAGTGTGATTTATGAACTCCACATTTGTATCTTAAATTTACTATATAATTCCCCTGGTAGAGCCAGCTAATGAAATTGCCACCAACATCTGAGTCACTTTCACTCAACCTTGAATGAATAATTAAAAAAAAACTAGGATACTGCAAAGGACTCAAATGATAGGGAGTTTGTTTTTGTCTGATTATACATTTGTCAGTATCACATATCAATCGATTGCAATAAACGAATGAATTTTATAACGCTTAGCAATCTAAACTAAGTATATATTGTGTTGAATAACAAACAATGATGTCGTCCGTCAGAGTTGTGAAGTTCCCACACTTTTAGTTATCAAAAAATTTTGTATTTGATTTAGTGAATGTTTCAGTTCCACTTTCGAAAATGGGTGAATCAAGAATAATTGTTATTATAATATCAACACATATAATGTGACTTTTGAACGAGAAACAGAATGTTTGAAAGTTATAAATTCGAAAATATTCTACAGAATTAGTTGCCATCGCATTCAAAAATTCACTCTCAATCTAATTCGATATACCTAAATGTAGGGTGAACAGACGTCTCGTTTCAAACATGACAATTCCATTTTTGAAATAACTAACCCCATCAATAATCTCGGGACGCCCTTTTATCCTATGTTAATAATATTTGTCACTTTCATATATTTTATCAATAGGATTCAATTTTGAAATGATTCAAAATTGTTTCAAAACTTTCAACTTCTGTCACTTGTTTCGATCAGTATTAAGATCTGTACAATAGATCTTAATCAACCTGAATAAGACTTCAGATTCCCGTACCTGGTTCAGGTAGGACTCACTTCCAGGATCATTCCTTATTGTAATTCATCACATTAATTCAGTTTTGATGTTCCCAAAATCAGGTAACCTTACCCAAATGGGAAGTGTTCGAAGTTTTCGTATTTTTACGTAATAGTTCAGTTTATTCCGTTGAAATTCGAAAAGCTTACGCACAAACGACGGCGTCGACCACAAACAACGTGATAATAAATTCCTCATTATTAAATAGGGATCAGTCGATGAACTAGATTCTGTATTCGGCCCACTGATCCTCGTGAATCATAGAGGAGTGATTGGATTACGGGAATAATTAACTATACATAGAATGTAGAAATATCGACAGATCGGTCCGCCGATGGTGTATTAATAGTCGATTTATTGCGTTTCCAGTGCAGCCACTTGATCCGAAAGCGTAGCTGAATAGTTGTAGATGGAAATCATCATCCTGTTCAGTGAAAATTCTGGCCGCGTTCAATGATCAGAGAAATTGTATCCGATTCTGTTTAAAATTGTCCTATTACAATGGCGAGAACAATGATAAACATTATCTGGATTGTTAGCGGTTAGGCTCAAATAGGCGCTGATATTGGAAACAAATATTTATTAATCAAGGATGAGCGGAAATCGTACAAAACGACTGAACTGTATTTTTAAATAAAACAAGTATAAAATTATTTCGCTTCAAATTTTAGGCAATACACAAATTTTATGGTATTTTGAACACCTCGTACTTATTACAGGTGGTAACACTTGTGAAACTCCCTTCTCCCTTGTACGACGTCACATATTTTTCAATTTTATATTCAAAAGTCATTGAATTAAAACAGCAGTTTTTCCAACTTTTAGGAAAGTTTTACGTAAATTGTTATTATAATATGAATTTTTTTCGAAATACCCAATTTATATATGCTAACATTCACACATAATACCAATACGAAAATAATATTAAATTATTACTTCTTTCTCGTTACAAGAGGCCTGAGGGACTTACAAGCACTGGCGCCATCATTTGGCAAACTAAGGAAACATGAGGTGGTAGAGCAATCTCTAATTTGAGGTTATTGGATTGCGAAACGTTACCATTTGTGCATACAATTCTTCGTGAATTTTTCAAATACCGACTTAATTCTATTTTGATAAAAATTTATATTAAGGCAGAACTTCCAGAATAAAAAATCAGTATCTTGATAATTATACCATTTCTAATGTTCTTGGCATTGAAACTGTTAATTGACATATCAAACAAAGTTCAACAAAAATGAATTTGCTTTTATTTCTGGATATACCTATATCGATAAGTGTACGTAATTGATTACTGGGTTCTTAGGTTTGAAATAAAATCCCTATATCAAGTTGAAAAATAAAGAAAGAGGATGAATTTATCTATGTTTATATATTTCTATTAGTATTGAGAATATTCATTTTGATTAGTCCCCATTAGAAAATATGGCATCGTGATATATTCGTTAAATGAAAATAAAATTCAACAATTAAAAGATATCATGTGTAGATCCATTATAACTTGAACTGTTATTGCTATACATTTTCTATATTTCTTTTTTTTTAATTCATGTTTTTGAGTACTTCTTTTTCACTGCATAATGCTCTAATATAATCAAGCTCATTGATTTATTTTATAGAACAAGATGAAGATAACACACACACACATACACACACACACATATATATATATATATATATATATATATATATATATATATATATATATATATATATATATATTATAGAAAAAACTTTTTTTTCAATAAAATATATATTTGTGTTTCGACATATCCGACAAAAATAACTGTACGTTTTGTTACAGTAATTTCACAGTCATTTTTTCAGACATTACAATTGAATTGCATTTATTTGTTAACTGTCAGGGAGAGTAAGGACTCACAAATGAAGAAAAAGAGGACAGGTGATGATTTCCATTCCATCCAACTGTATATTTGTCTTCTCCGTGGAAGGGACATTGTTCTACAATTCAACACGTTTAATTAAATGGCGGATTAGGCAGGAGATTCAGTTAATGGCTCAATTCGTCATCTGAAAGTGGGGTTGTTTATAGGTAGCACAACTGGCTTCATTAAGCAGATGCGGACATGACGAATTGTTATGTCTGGAACAATTATCAGTTAGCTCTAAATAAGACCTTAGCCCGGATATTTTTTTTTTATGGGGTTCAGTCAAAGTACCAAGTACGCTCCCTTTCAAACTTTTCAAATAAAATAAAGATGAGCAAATCGCAGTACTACCTCTGAAGAAATGTTATTGAATTTAAAATATCAAGCAAATTATATTTTATATCACATAAAGTGAACAAGGAAAATTATTCAATAATTCTAAATCATCAAACAAGCTTCCAATGCAGCTTTCTTATTTATTGATTATTTATACCAGTATAATCAAACTTTGAATTTTCCATAATAAAACCTATCATAAATATAGATTGAGGCTCTCTGGCCTGTCCAGTGGTATGGTTTACGCTGATCATTTGGGTAACCATAGGCCGTGGGTTAGATTTTACTAGGGGATGCTGTGTGGTTTTCCTATATTATCATACTGATGACAAAGTTGTACTTCGGTGCCAATTTACAGAAAAAAAATATACACAAACTGTATGAATTATATAATAAGATCCTAAATGCTTCAAATTGGACCTAAACTAATATCTATCCAGTAAAAATACTCAAGGTATGAAAAGTTCGATGAAAGAAAATAATTTTATAACAAACTTTTAATTCATTTCTTATTCACTCGAATTTCTAAAACTAAATTTTCGTTTAATTGAACTTCTTCTTCTTATGGTGCCGCACCCGGTTTAGGGCGTGGCGACCTATTGAACTAGTTGAAGTTATAAACTATTTGACCAAACTACGACTTGTATCACTATATTCGAAATGGTATACCTTAGTTTCATTTAATATATGATATATATACCCATATTATTAATATGTAGAAGTTGAAAAACGAACAAATAATTTTATCAATATAGTAATGAAACTTCGAAATGTTGATTAGGTCTAATATCTATAACACAGATTCAATTTAATTGAATTAATTTTAAAAAAACAAAGTGAACATATAACAGTAACATAGATTATATATTGCATCTTTTATTGCTCCATCTGGTCCAAAGGACTGAACCTAAGCATGCGATATGCTTGTGTTGTGCAAGTCATCAATCCGCAAGGAGCACATTTAAGTGTAAAGACAACGACAAGTGAATAACTTTTTGAACCTGGTAAGTACTGAATAAAATCATGAATTAATTTATTGTATTGTAGATAAGTATTAAATTTTCCCGAACGAAGTATTCGGTTTGTTTTTTATATTTATTATATTTTATCAGTTTTCTTATTTCAGATGGTAAAAGATTATATAATTTAGGTCCGAAAATGAAGATACATCTTTGTGTGTGGACCTCCCTGATGTCAAAATAATAAGGTCAGAAAAAGCTGATATCAATTCTACCGGTTGATCAGTTAACTATGCGAACAATAATGAAATTTTATTCCAAACGGAACTTTTTTCATTCAGTTCAAAGTTAAGGTAGAAAAGTATTAAAACAAAACGCGAGTTAAAGCTTGGGCCATTTATCAGTTCACAGAAATTAGTGGACCGTCATCGGCGGCGTCCAGGACAAAGAGGCGGTTAAATCATAAGGGAACTCATGCATAACGACCACGGCTGCTCTGATGGAAGATCCTTGTTACTCTTTCCAGCACGAACGACAAGATATATGACCAGAAGGGCGTTCAGTCTAATATCTGGAGCGTGCAATGCGTGAACGGTTTCTGTTTCAAGGCTTTGTTCGACGTGCGCAAATGTAAAATTTGTGCATTGAGTAGCCGATTGAATTGTCCCATATTCGTATTCTGTGAGTCGCAGGAAATATATATATATATATATATATATATATATATATATATATATATATATATATATATATATATATATATATATATATATATATATATATATATATATATATATATATATATATATATATATATATATATATATATATATATATATATAATATATATATATATACATATATATATATATATATATATATATATATATATATATATATATATATATATATATATATATTTATTTGAATTGTTGTTGCCTGTGAACTATTTTTAACTTTTTGATAATTATAAGCAAAAACAGGCTTGGTGAATCTCAAAAAAACTCGATTTTATTAAAAAGTTGACATTTCGCGACGACATTCGTGGCTTCATCAAAACTTTTGAAAAAATTGAAAATTCTTTGACATTTATTGATTTGAAAAAATTTGAAAAGTCAAAAAAGACTACTATGTTTCATCAAAATTTTTCGGCTGTGGCCGTTCTCTGTTATTTATCACGTGCTATTCAGTCCAATATTAACATTCAAATCTGTTATTATTAGATGGTAAGGGAAACCACAAAAAACTTTATCCACGTAATGTTCGAAATAGGTTCAAATTATTTCGATTTTGAAAAGTCAAAGAATAGGGTACTATTTACCTTTTTTTCAAACATTTTTATTACGGCTGTGGCCGTCTTCAGTTATTAATTACGTGCTATTTAGTACAATATTATTAGTCAGGTCTGTTGATATAAGATGGAAAGGGAACCACAGAAACCTTCACCCACGTAATGTACAAAATATGATTGAAATATTTGATTGTTGGATTTGTCTTTAAAAAGTTATTACTTTTAATTTTGGAGATCACATGTTCTACATTATACTTTCTTTTTAGAAAAATTGAAAATTCTAGATGTTTAGATTCTGTCTAAGAAGATGAGCTGTTATGGTTAGAGTTTGTTTGTTGAATTATTTTGTTTTGATTTATGTTGTTTCTTAGAAAAATTAAAGAATGAACTCGGTATATTGAACTTAAATGTTTTATATCTGTTCTATCATTAACAGCATTATTTAATTTTTTTTGAATATGTAACATTTCTAAAATTTCTGTGCGTTTTTGATCTTTCTCTATTCCTAAAATTTTTGTGCTATTAAAGTTGAAGTAGTTTAGGAGTCTATCACGGACAAACAACGTGACACGTATTATATATACTAAGATATCCCTATCATTTTAAAATTCTCTTTTACTTCCTTCAGCTACTTAGATCTGGGTCCTCCACACCTTTTAGTACTTTCTGTACCACTGCAGCACTGAGCAGACCATTGCATGCTATCCTTTTTTCCATACATGACCGAGCCATTCTATCCTCAGCTTCTTTATTCCTTTTGCTATACCTTCACAGTTCACTTCTACCAGTATTTCATAGTACATTGTCTGTATTCATTGTCGTCAACTTTTATTGGCACTAGTATTGTTCTCATTATTCTTAGTATTAGGTACTGTTCTTAATTCCCCCTATTCTCTTTTTATCATTGTAATCGTTCATGCTCCATACATCATCACGGGCCTATCATTCTTTCATAAATTTTGAGTTTAGTGGCCCTTGTTGATGATTCACTCTTTTGGCATAGTACGCTCTATTAGCTGCCATTATTTCTTCGTCTATTTCAAATATTCGTTATCCGTTGCTGCTGATCATGCTCCTCAGATATTTGAACTTTTCCATTTCCTGAAATTCGTATTATGTTTTAACAATGTTTTCTAATTCTCATTGTTTAACTGCTGTTTATTTTTAATCGTACCTTTTTATTTTTTGTTGTTATTTTCCGTAGCTTTCGTTGCATGGGTTTTCTTCTCTTCGTTACTATGACGATCTCATCTGCATACGCGAGCATTAGCTTCCGCTCGATCTTAAATTCCCCTCACTTACGTTTCTCATAACATACTCTAGGGCTAGATTAAACAGCGTTGTTGAGAGGCCATCACTTTGTCTTACATCTCTAGTGCCTATAAAGTCTTCTGTTTTCTATTTACTTGTAAGTATACTCGTCTTCGACTGGTTCGCAGTAATTACAATTGATCTTCTCAACTTAGCTTCTATCCCATATTTTTTCATGCCTTTATATAATATATACTTATATATATATATATATAAAATATATATATATATATATAAAAAATATATATATATATATATATATATATATATATATATATATATATGTATAATTATTTATTCGAATTGTTGTTGCCTGTGAACTATTTTTAACTTTTTGATAATTATTAGCAATAACAGGCTTGATGAATCTCAAAAAACCCGATTTAATTAATAAAATGGAGTTTTTTGAGATTCACCAAGCCTGTTATTGCTAATAATTATCAAAAAGTTATATATATATATATATATATATATATATATATATATATTCATATATATATATATATATATATATAAATTAATATTTATATATATATTAATATATATATATATATATATATATATATATATGTATGTATATATATATATATAGATATATATATATATATATATATATATATATATATATATATATATATATATATATATATATGTATATATATATATATATATATATATATATATATATATATATATATATATATATATATATATATATACATATATATATGTATACATAACAGAGGATTTTATTTATTAAACTATTTTCATCTCCAAATTTTCAATCCAATACTTAGCTACGCCGTTCTGATGAGGACCAAAGAGTCCGAAACACGTGTCAACGGCTGCTTCCATATAAGCGTACTATACCGATAATTCTACTCCACTCCTTTAATGTTTTCCCATAAATAATTTCTTTGTTGTTAGATAAATAGTACCCTATTATTATTATTTTCAAACATTACGTAGGTAAAGGTTTCTTTGGTTTCCCTTACCATCTAATAATTACAATTTTGAATATTAATATTAGACTGAATAGCATATACAAAGCAGCCCTGTTTTATTCAATTTTTTCAAATCAATAAATGTCAAAGAAATTTCAATTTCGAATGTCGTGGTGAGGCGTCAACTTTTTGATAAAATTGAGTTTTTTAAGATTCAACCAGCCTGTTATTGCTAATAATTATCAAAAGATTATATATGTATATGTATATCAGACATAAAAAATCGTGGTTTAGGAAGTCTAAAACGGATAGAAAAACTACTCCTGCACCTAACAGCTTTCCTTCGATACCTACACAGCAGTAGTATGTATCTTATGGGATTAAATGAGACTGAAACATGTGAGTTACGATTTTATTCTCATTCCTTTATCTTTTCTTCTGTCAAAAATATTTTCATATAGTTACTTACAATCGTTGTTAATTTATATATCATATATAGCAATATAGCTTTGTTTCAACAGCGAGTCCAACGAGACCTCTCGGCCTTTGAGTTCGAATTATCGATTTTCTTCGCGTTAAAGAAACGTATAAAATTTAAACACCTACAGTGTTCGCAAACAAAGAAAAAACATTAAACCTATCCATAAAACATCTTCAGGTGTAAAACTGTCCATCTTTACAGTACCGTGAATTTGGTTTTATTATTTACGATTCCGAAGAGAAACATTCGGACTATCGCTTGATGTGTAATTACGTCCATTTCGACAATGTAGCAAATTTCCAGAGAGTAAAGCACTCTCAGTATCATGAAAGTTCTAACAAATTGTAGCTCGAACGCCGACTGTTAAGAGTACAACTAGACTAGAAAGTATTTCAGGAATTTCATGAAGGACATGTGAAAAACTCGAAACGTGAAATATTTTGATGAAGAGGTTTGCTGTAATTTCATGAAACTGGTAAAATTTTGTGAAACAGAATTTATCAAGTATGCCAGTATTTGAATTTTAAATCAGATCGTATAAACAAACCTGGTTAATTGTGAACCCAAATATATTTCTTGCGTGAAAGTGTTCTGAAATTGCATTATTATAGCCAGCTCTATTCTGTAGTTTGATGGCAAGTCGCACAACAAAGTATTTTAGTTGAACAGTAAGCAAACACATTCCTTTATAATGCCAATTTGTTGGAAAGAAATTGAATGTTAGTCCAGGGTACCTTTTTAATGCTCTGACGAAAAATTCATATAATGAATATTTATCATTTACCTACATATCTCAAAAAATATACTTTTAATAACATTATTAGTGAATTGAGTTTTTTATTTGATGAAAAGTACTAACCAGAACTCTTCAATATGATAATTATAATTATAATCTCATGCCATCTCCGTGCTTACATAAAAAAAAAAGTAGTAAATTTTTTCTGAAAATAACATTGGCTTGTCATTGCTAATAAGGAACTTATAAGTAAAAATACAATATGGGCAAAAACAATATATATATATATATATATATATATATATATATATATATATATATATATATATATATATATATATATATATATATCGGGTGTCTACGGAAGGTGACTCGCCCCTATAACTTTTTTGTATTCGGAGATAATGAAATGAAATTTAGAGGATCTGTTCAACGCATAAAATTGCATTTTTTGACAAGTAACTCAACTTCATGCAACTTCCAGTTTTACCGAAAGTGACATAAACTTTCGATTTTTGACACCTGGTATATTTTCAGTTTTTTCGTCTTCATATGACATTTCGAATACAACAATTCATAATTTGTAACTTTTTGTAACCGTGTTATTTATTTTTTTTTTCGAAATAAATTTTCATACTAGAGGGCTATGGATGCGTTCAAATATCTAATTTCGGTCCTAAAATGGATTTTGAATTACATTTTCACTGTTTTCGATCAAAATTTTTCAGCTATGTGCCGTTTGATTTTGAAACTTTTATTACTATTTTTTTAAAAATGGCAACATGGTGGCTGGTCATGTAAAAAAAAAGATAATTTTATTACGATTAATTTGATACCGCACTCTAGGTATTAGGTTGAAAAAAAACTTTCGATAAAAACCTGAAATCCCATAACCTTGGAACTTTCTTTAAATGAAGAATCTTATTGAGATTAGAATAACATTTGAAATCATCGAGTAGCCTGTGACCAACACAACTGAAACAAAAGAAGTCCGAAGCCACGCCCACAAATCTACGTCCCAGGACGGTAAACGGGCAATTTTAGGGCCGAAGGTATCTATAGCCTTCTAGAATGAAAATTTATTTCGAAAAAAATTAAACAAGTGTTACAAAAAGTAACAAATGATACATGATTGTATTCTAAATGTCATATGGAGACGAAAAAACTGAAAATATACCAGGTGTCCCATTCAAAAATCGAAAGTTTATGTCACTTCCGGTAAAACCGGAAGTTGCATGAAGTTGAGTTACTTGTAAAAAAATGCAGTTTTATGAATTTAACAGATCCCCCAAATTTCATTCAATTATCTTTGAAAACAAAAAAGTTATAGGGGCGAGCCACCTTCCGTGGACACCCGGTATATATACACATATGTATGTATATATATATATATATATAAAAATATATATATATATATATATATATATATATATATATATATATATATATATATATATACTTATATATATATATATATATACATATATATATATATATACATACATATATATATATATATATATATATATATATATATATATATATATATATATATATATATATATATATATATATATATATATATATATATATACATACAGGATTCCCCAAACTCGATGGCCTATTAGAAGTATCTACACAACGAAAAAAGATAGCTACTTGAAATTCAGGGGAAGTATGATTTACACTTGGAAAATATTAACATCATTACAACGTTGGCAGATCTATGAGTAACTCATGCTAAATATGTTATTTTAAATGGCACACCATGTATATTTTAAAATTTTTTTTTTCTGTGAAAAATTTTGAAACTTTTTTATATAACATATGACATACCTATCTCGAGCCATTTTCAAAATAAAAATTAACTTTTGAAAAATTTGTCAACAAACATCTCCGAATTAAAAATATATTTTTCATAACTATCACAGCTACTGCCCTGAAATTCTTGTTAGGGAATCACATTAGATTAGTTCAATATAATAAATTATGAGAGTTAATGTATCTCATACAGAGTGTGCACAAAATAATGTTCTATTGGTAGAACCTGAAATATATGCAACAGTTGAGTTTATGGACTCTGGTTATTATAAGCTGTGTTAACATATATTTCCAAAATATGAATTTGACAATAGATCAACACATATTGGTATCTGGACATTATTTTTATAATTTTTATGATTATAGCATTTCTTAGATTTCACGTGAAATAATGTAGATTTAGTTAACGAAAAAGGCTTCAAGTATACGAAAAATTCGCTAAAATGAAATACACATTCCAAATGATACTTCAGAACTGGCAGGAAAAGTTCATAAAATCTTGCTACCTGCGGTTCACTTCGCTTGGAATAATTATGGTTTATTAATGATGCCGTCAATTTCAAAGTTCGGAGAATTACTGGGATTAACCCTTCTCGCGTCTTTCCCTCATTTCCCTCATTCTTTATAAATGAACCATCGTAAAATATCTACAGAACTGCGATCCCTTTTCTG
Source organism: Cynegetis impunctata (assembly GCA_030704885.1). Lineage (NCBI taxonomy): Eukaryota > Metazoa > Arthropoda > Insecta > Coleoptera > Coccinellidae > Cynegetis > Cynegetis impunctata. The sequence goes on from JARQZK010003635.1 coordinate 550,620, forward strand.
ATATTTCTTTCAGTGAATATAATCTAACGGAAACCATCGGAGAAGTTATAATACCTCCCGAAGAGTTATGAAAACCGGAAAGAGTCAGCAAAATTTCGTTTTCAGGATTTCACTGAAAGCCGATTTTAGCCCGATTCAGTGGAAATATTCTCTGAAATTATTTTTCAATCACAATCAATGTCGATTGATCAGTTATTAATAATTTCGAATGAATATTCCTACAGTGACAGAAAACTGAAGTTATGAAATTAAATGAAATAACAATTACAAAACATCCTGTTAGAACATTTTGAACGTTCATACTAAAAATCTAGAAGAAGCAGCAGATGACTATATAGTACTAATTATAAAGAGCTGACTTTTCGTTAACATAAAAATTTTGAAAAAATAGAGAGTTTTACACTAAACATTAATACATGAAAAAAAAACTTTGTACCGTACCTCTTTTTAATCATATCGCGCGCACGAAAGAGTGTAAAATTTGGCAAACTTTAAGTCCCGGAGGCAAACATTTGGCGCCAGGGATGTGCGTTAAGATCTAGTAACGCAAGTGGTACATACAAGATTTTATTTTTCACGACCAAATTATTTTATTATAATGAAAAATCGATTTTAGAGTCGGTTCATTGCTCCTATACTTTCAATTTTCCTTCTCATAGTAGGCATGTCATTTGTTGATATTTTGACGTTTGTGAATATTTTTGTCATCATATTTAGTGAATGTCATTGCTGCTTTCTTTGTGTAGTCTTATAGGAAAAATGGAAATGAAAATGAATTTACCCAAGAATATCATAGAAAATGCAGCCAACGCTGCGAATAATTCATTGCCGGAGGAATCCAGAGTCGCATACGACAAGGATTATGAAGTATTCAATCAATGGAAGTTGCTTCATTTCTCCTCGTATAATTAGCGGGCGTTATGATTCATAATGTCCGCTCATAACACCCTAGGGCATAATGAGTTTCTGGGTTCAGAGGGCGGCTTTCGGCCGCCCTTTCCACCTAATTGTAAGAGACAATATGAGAAGAAGTGCAGCGAATATCGAAGCCCCTAGTGCCGTTAGGGTCGGATGGGAGCGGGCTATATAGCAAGTATCAAGATTAACGTTTTGCCGACAACGTAGAATAAAATGTTTTGGGGGCTATTTTCGTGGCCGTGGAGGGTACCTTGCGTGATTTTTTAGAAATAGACCCGGATTCAGTACTAAATGAAACTATTATAGATGTATACGTTTCGACAAAAGATCTTCAGTAACATTCAAACTTAAAAATTTTATGAATTGCAGTGGAATTTAAACTACTAGTATGAAAATTTAACTTTTAGTAATCAAATGGATATCTATTGTCACTAAGAAGATTAACCGAAAAAATTACAGATAAAGTGGAGTCAAATGAATGGTTTTATTAGTTGAAGTTTAGGGGTGAATTAATGGAATGTGTAACTTCATCTGTGTAAAATCACCATAAAAACGAAATTGTTGATCTTGAGATCCACTTAGTTTAGGTAGTGAACAAACAATACCAAGAGAAATATTGAACTCTCATAATTTGGAAAATGGTTTGTCGGAGTAGACTGACAGTCTATTGTTGGAGAAACTTGTGTTCAGAGGAGAACTTAATGATGTGAACATCAGACGGTGGATCGTCTTACCTATCCTAAATTTCAACTGGAGATATTCGAGCGTTAATTTATTCATAATGCTGTGCATCTCTATATTAATGTAAGTGTTATTTTGATAAAATATTCGACTCCAAACTGCAGGAATGAAATGAAAATTACTTGTTCAAATGATGCTATCTTTGAAACTACTCATCGGATTTGAAAAATTCTTTCACCAGTATTTGAAATAGTACTTTCATGTTGAACATAGGCTACAAAAGTTTCAGTTAGAACGAATGGGTTTGTCGCAGCGACCAATTTTGCATCTGATGTCGATGAAAAAAAGGTTCTAATTGAGTATTTTACAAAAGCTGCATCAATGGGAAGAGATATTTAAATGCTCTCCAATGAAAAGTTTTGGAACTCAAAATATTCTCTTAAAAGGTCTGCTGCGATATATCACTATAAATGTTCGTGAAAAATGCATTTCCTTGACCGTTTTTTCGTCGGCTTTAGTTGTAAAATTGCTCGCAACGAAGCTCCTATATATTGAAGGGATAATATATTGCCTATATCCATTCTGAAAGTCCATTCTAAATTTTGGTGAAATAATTTTAGAAATTGGATTAGGATTTTTGGAGATTCATCCAAACGTACAAACTTTACCTCTTTGTAATATTAGTATTGATTGATTTTTTTGTTTTGATTGATTCCTATCTGATGTGCGTGTCTGTTTCTTTTTTTCTACTAAATCAATATTGTGTTAACTCATGTTTATTCGCTGGAGTTAAGAGGGAGCAGCTTATTCTGGACTTCGCTCTGATATTCTAGAGCTATGTCATGTATACTGAATTAATAATGCCATTTATTACTATAAATATTATTATTTTCATATATTCTTGGATCGTAATCCAAAAAATACTAGATTTTTATACTTCGAAACCAGTGGCGGCTCGTGAGGTGTTGGTTTAAGGAGGCTACAAGAGGTGTTAAAAAATACACCATAGGCGAAAATTTTTCAGATTTCAAGGTCAATCGCCTTATAATTTGAAGAAAATCAAAGTAAAACAAGCACCCTAAAATATTAATTTCTTTGGGAAAAAAATTGTTTTCACTTTCAAGTGTCTACCTTGATCCGCGACACGACATGTTCCTGGGATTTTTCGTGCCTCTCCAGAGAACGTGATAAAATTTTTAAATCGTCAAATCCTAAGCGGCCCCAAACAGAGACATTTTCCCTAATAAACAGTAAACACTGCCAACAAAATAATTTATTTTTTACCTGTGATCCGGTTGGCCAAGGATGTCTCTCATAATTTCTGATAATAAAACCGAGATTCTGTTGTTTGTTACGCTGCACCAAATTGTTTAATTCCAGGATAGGCCACAATGTTTTCATCAAAACTTTATCGTCTTAACTTAGTGCAGTAAAGTTATGGGATAACAAATATTCCACAAAGTCACCATTGAAATTTTTAAGATTAACTTCAGTAACCGTACTCATTTTAAAAACCATACGCCAGCAAAATAAATGTTTTCGTCCACGACTAGTGACAACATCCAACGGTCCATGTCCAACGAATTCACTCGATTTTACCCGGAAGCCTATGGTTGTTATTGGTCGTCATTGTGTGAGAATTAATGAAGGTATCCTCTTTGAACCGAGCAGCTAGCTTCAATCGGTGTTGCTTTTACCGGTATTTTCTATTTAAATGAAGTGAATAAGGTATATTCATTCGCAGCGTCTCCTTTTCTCTCTGGCATGGCGTATGGTATAATGAAAGCGTCTATATCTTATTAAGCCTCTGCAGCATTGCCACTGTTGATATGAAATCTTGAAATGAAAGAAATGCAGTAAGCAGTAAATGTAAACACCTTGTATCGTAATTAATAAATTATATTATATAATATAGGTTGAAAGGAAGGTAGTTGCATAAAATAATATGATTTTGATTAATATGAATATGCTGAATGGTGACTATTCAATATAATATATTGTAGTGATACACGGAATATTATTAAGGGGGCGGCTTAGCCTCCATAGCCGCCTATTCCTATTTCTACTTCGAGCTATTCCTACAGAATGTTTGAAAATTTTCCAATGTTCCCAATACTTTTATCAAGTTAACACTCTTTCACAGTTCTCCGAGAAGAATAACCCCAATAAAACACCAACAAAATCAAGCATTGATCGCTTCTCACCACGCTACGCGACGCCCACAGAATACGAAATAAATATCGTTTTTCTATGGCCCGTCCTGAAATCTATGAACCGTTAAAGGAAGTGGCCTCAAGAAATGCCCGCGGTTATTTAACCGGAAGCCGCGACATTTCCTGGTCAAATAAAAGATTGCGGTTTTCCGGTAAGGGCGGAACTAGGCAGCGGAGAGTGAAATTAATAAATCCACTACTTCGATATCTCGATACAAGAGAGGTGAATAGGAAGATGTGGGACTTTTGTGGATTATGGATATATTCGTTTATTTTGCGAGGTATATATATATATATATATATATATATATATATATATATATATATATATATATATATATATATATATATATATATATATATATATATATATATATATATATATATATTTATATATATATATATATATATATATATATATATATATATATATATATATATAATATATATATATATATATATATATATATATATATATATATATATATATATATATATACAGTGGCGTATCCAGAGATTGAGTTTGGGTGGGGGGGTAGTGCAAGTTTTAGGGAGTTGATTTGAACTATTTATAAGATAATCAGCTTAAGCGAAAGCGGGGGAGGGAGGGGTGTTAATTGATCTTAGCTCATCCATAATTCAACATTTTAATTCTAAATCAAAAAAATATGAAATAATTGCGAGGACATGTACATACAATATTCATCATAAAATGTGAATATATAAAATATACATAAAAGTTAAGAAATAAAATATATATAAAACTCAAGAAAAAAATATGAAAACCAAAGGAATAGGTTATTCACAATTAGAAGGAAAAATATCAGGAAGGTGTAAAAGATTACATCAGGTGAAAAGAGTATATGAATTGGATGTTAATTGGTTATCGACTCTTAATACTGAAGTCACCTGTTAATTTAAAAATATCAAATATTTGATGGAATCCGTCGTTACTACGTGATAATTTAAAATGATCAATAAAAACAAAATTTGAATTTACTATGTTTATTATCACAAAAATACTTCGAAAAATATAACACTGCTATTGCAATTTCAGTCACTAGACTGAATACATAATTATAGATCTGCGCTTACATCTGCAATCGCAGTGTTATATTTTTAGTATAGTATTTTTGTGATAATAGACATAGTAAATTCAAGTTTTGTTTTTGTTCATTAACAATATCACTTCACTATAATTTATAAAATCTTTCTTCACTTAATAATCTCTCAGAAAACAGCAATTTCAAGTTTCAAATCTCAACTATGAACTGGAAGAAATGCGCATCAGATCAGATATAATGTACTCACGTCACTTCAGGTTTCACCAGATGTAGGGAATTCACATAGAACATAGAACTCGAGGGAGGTTAATCTAAATTCAGTGGATTTTATTTCTGCAGATAAGAAATCGTCATCGGCGGAATTCTTTCCGTAATCCTGAGTATGTATACCAAAGTACGGAATTTGTATAGTTTTCATAATTTGTATTGAAGAATTTGGAACAAAAGATGCGGCAACCCGCACCCCTGCTTTTGAATGAGTGAAGCCGAGGCATCGCGCTTAAACACCAATTTACTTGAATTTACTTATGCAACCACACAAACTTTCGCATGCGATTCACTGATCTGTCTAGGATCTATCTATTCTGATAAATTGCGTTTGTTTATTTATTTCTTTTATATGCTACCTGGAATATCAAATAATATGAAGAAACCTTTTTCATTAGTTCTCGTACAGGGTGGGCCAAACTGGACAATTTTGAAGGAAAAGTCCTGTTTTTAATCCAGATAGATGAAAACTGATGGCGGTGTCTGAGGCTCAATTTTTATGACAAACTTGATGGTGAAAACCGCATATCGATATATATCATCGTTTCTGAGCTACAGCATGTTTTTCGAAAATGTGCATTTTCGAAAAGTTGCTGTAACTTTTTTCCTGTCAAAAATTCTTTGGTTCTGTGAAAACATTCTTGAAGCACATTTTTACGTAGAATTCAATGGTTCAAGTAATTTATTTTTTCAAATCATACATCAACAGTTATTGATTTAGAAAACATTTTTTGGAATGAGACACCTTATATATTCCTGCATATTACGATATTAAAAAAACTCCTTGTTGACGAATTGCCGCTAATGGAGCTCAGAAAAATATATTTTCATCAAGACGGGGCTTCGCCTCATAACACTGCAATTGTCTGCAATTTTTTGGCTGCAAATTTTGGCAATAATTGGATAGCCAACCAAGGACCCAACCGTTGGCCGGCCAGATCACCGGACCTAACGCCTATGGACTTTTACGTCTGGGGAAAGTTGAAAGATCTCATTTTCAAACTTCCGACCAACTCTAGACAGGAATTGGAAACTGCAGTGATGCGAAGTTTTGCTTATCTCACTCCCATTGAAATAATTAATTCGGCAAGAAATGTTCAAAAAAGGTGCCGCCTATGTGTAAGAGAAGCAGGTGGACATTTCGAACATTTCTTTTGAAGAAATATTTTGTTCTTTATTATTATTATTGTTTTAGTTTTATTTCTTAGTGTAAATATAGTATAAATTGTTATCAGTTTTATTGAAACTATGAGTTTTGAGTACCTCTGTCAACAGCTTTCATAACAATTGATAGCTACTAGTGAACACTTGCTTCCTGTTTTATCACCGCTTCTTTCAAGGCCTACTTGTTCATAGTGTGCGTTTCAAAGTCGAAGGTGACTCTAGTAAAACGTCAAGTGTGCTACATTCTTGAAATGGTAATTTCAAGTCATATCGTAATATGCAGGAATATATAAGGTCTCATTTAAAAAAATTATTTTTAAATCAATAACTGTTGATGTATGATTTGAAAAAATAATGAATTACTTGAACCATGAATTCTACGTAAAAATGTGCGTCAAGAATGTTTTCACAGAACCGAAGAATTTTTGACAGGAAAAAAGTAACAGCAACTTTTCGAAAATGCACATTTTCGAAAAACATGCTGTAACTCAGAAACGATGATAGATATCGATATGCGGTTTTCACCATTATGTTTGTCATAAAAATTGCGCCTCTGACACCGCCATCAGTTTTCATCTATCTAGTTTAAAAACAGGACTTTCCCTTTAAAAGTGTCCAATTTGGCCCACCGTGTACAATGTTTGATATATTTTATATTTTCAATTTCATTCGAAGATTTAGTGTTGCAAATTATATTCTGGGGGGGTGAATTACACCCAGTACACTCCCGTGAATACGCCCCTGTATATATATATATATATATATATATATATATATATATATACGTGTAATCCTAGGAAATAATTTCCTCAAAACTTTAGGATTTTGGCAAGAAGAAGGAGGGCAATTATTAAATTTGACTAATTGGCAACAACAAAATTCTATATTTCGGACCCAATATGCGATCCTTTCTCAGGAATTACAGAAAAATTTCTACTTAATGAATGCAAAGTTAGAAAATAACTTACACATGAAAAACTCAATAAATAAGCAAAAACGACATACGGAAATTAAGATATTAACTACTTACGAAAGTTACAATCAAATTCGAAATATGCAAACGTGTGAGTAAAACAGTCAAAAGTAAACTATCATAGGTTAAGTACACAGAACATTTGAAACAGGTGCAAAACAATATAATATAATATAGGTATATATATATATATATATATATATATATATATATATATATATATATTTATATATATATATATATATATATATATATATATATATATATATATATATAAATATATTTATATATATATATATATATAATATATATATACATATATATATATATATATATTAGTATATATATTTATCTATATATATATATATATATATATATATACAGTGCTTTCATGATGAAAGGAACAAATTCATTAAAAAATTAGGTTTCTATTTCATGTTAAAATCCTCGGACAGGTCGATTAGTATTTTTATTTGGGCATTTTTCGCAATAAAAATTTTGTATACAGGGTGTCTCATTCAAGAGCTATGGCTTTGTCATTAGTTTTTTTAAAGGTAATACCCTGTATATTATTTCACTTTACAATTCTACGATAAATTCTTATCACTTTTTGTGAAAATACCATATGCCTCAACTCGATGGATTGCCAGAAACGGAGATAGTGGGTAATGAGAGGTACGATATGAAAACACACAAATGTAATTACTAATTTAATTTTTACATATGTTCAATCTGTTGTCCGTTTACTTCGAGACATTTTTGAAGTCGATTCAATGTTTCCCGTTGCAATTTTTTTTCAATTACTTCTGGACTGATAAGTCTTATTTCCTGCCTGATTCTCTCTTTTAGATCATCAATATTATTTGGTCTATTCAAATAAACTTTAGACTTCAAATAACCCCATAAGAAAAAATCCAATGGGGTTATGTCCGGTGATCTTGGCGGCCACTCAATCGGACCTCGCCGTCCTATCCATCTGTTGGGAAAAGTTGCATCAAGAAATTGTCGAACAGCGATTGAATAGTGAGGAGGTGCCCCATCTTGTTGAAACCATATCTCGTTATTAAGTATGTCAGGATCTTGTGGGTTAGGAAACAAAACAGCTAAAGCCGGAATGAGTTCGAACTGGAGAAAGTTCAAGTAGTCCTCTCCGTTTAGTGTTCCTTCAAAAAAATAGGGACCAACTATACGATTTCGAACAATCGCTGCCCATGTATTAATTTTTTGAGGCCGCTGTGTGTGGCATTCTTGCATCCAATGAGGATTCTCGGTCGCCCAATACCTACAGTTTTGTCTGTTGACGTGGCCATTTAAAGTAAAGGTGGCTTCATCAGAAAAAATTATGTTTGTAATGAAATTTAGATGTTGATTAGGAATCTCAAGAATCAGGTCACAAATCTGCACTCTGCTGTCAAGATCGTCTTCTAATAATTCATGTACCAGCTTAATTTTATAGGGATGATACTTATTTACCTTAAGTATTTTATGCACGGACCCTACTGATAAATTGAAATTATTGGAAATTGTAGTAATGGATGTATGAGGGTTATCTTGGGTTTCTAGTAGAACGTTCAGCACTGTTTCCTCAGATACTCTCGGTGGTCTTCCTTTAGGTAAATCTCTAACGTGGCCGTATCTCCTGAATTTGGATTCAATGTTGCTGACGGTCGATCTCGTATGGGGCGGACGATCAGGATGATTTTCATTGAATAGATTGCAGACTTCTTCTTGTGAACGCACCCTATCTCTAAAACCAATCATCATAAGTACTTCAATACGTTCTCTCTCAAGTAATTGCATTTTCTTAAACAATGAAGTAGTGTAGTGCCTGGAGCGTTAAAAACGTGAAAACTGCGGACTATACAGCACCAGTGAATGAATTCAGATGGTACATGTGAAATTTCATTCTTCAGATGTAATGACAAATTTTTTTTTGTACTTTTAATCCACATTTTAAATCTCCAGGTGCTCCACTATCTCCGTTATAATCTGGGAATCCATCAAGTTGAGGCATTTGGTATGTTCACAAAAAGTGATAAGAATTTATCGTAGAATTGTAAAGTGAAATAATATACAGGGTATTACCTTTAAAAAAACTAATGACAAAGCCATAGCTCTTGAATGAGACACCCTGTATACAAAATTTTTATTGCGAAAATTGCCCAAATAAAAATACTAATCGACCTGTCCGAGGATTTTAACATGAAATAGAAACCTAATTTTCTAATGAATTTGTTCCTTTCATCATGAAAGCACTGTATATATATATATATATATATATATATATATATATATATATATATATATATATATATTTATATATATAAATATATATATATACAGGGTGATTCATTAATATGTGTAAATATTTTAACGGGAGAATTTTGAGCTCAAAATATGAAGATCTAACCCAAATTGCTCATACAGAATATTTCTCCTTACTGATTTACAGGGCGTTTTATTTAGATTATTAAAAATGAATTTTGTTCATTACTTTAATGCTGCTTGATATTTATTTATGATATTTGGCAATAAGTTAAAGTAGTTTGGGACACATCAAATAATAGTAAAGAAGACTTTCTCGCTATCACCAGTAGCGTACGGCAGGTATATTTTTCCGATTCTCCAATATTTTCTCTGTAAATAAGGCACTCTCTTTTCGTAACGCTAGAGCCACTATTTTTCGAGATATTTAACGTTGAACATATGGCTGCACAATTCTTTCGATTTTTTTGTATGAGTCATGTCGATGTTTTTTGTCATACGATTGTATGTATTACGAAAAATAAACATTATTAGGTATTTTTCAATTTATAATAATATTGACAAACAATTTAAAACAGAACAACTACATAAATAACCAGCGCTACATAAAAAAAATTCAAAATAAATACTTAATTATCAAGATCTTCTTTACAATCTTTGGAAGAATATCAAATTTATGAACAAAACTTAGAAACAATTTTTAACAAATGTTCAATGTGATCTCCGTTTACCTCAATAAGTTTATCCATTCTTTCGCTAAACGACCTTCGAACTCTAAAAAATATGTTTGGCTGATTCGCAATAAAATTAGCGGAATATACAATTTGCTGCCATTGTTCCTGGCGAGTATTTATCGTTTGGGATATTTTTGTCGTTGTTCTGTTAAATTGTTTGTTAATATTATAAATTGAAAAAAAATACCTAATAATGTTTATTTCACGTAATACATGCAATCGTATGACAAAAAACACCGACATGACTCGTACATAAAAATCGAAAGAATTGTGCAGCCATATGTTCAACGTTAAATATCTCGAAAAATAGTGGCTCTAGCGTTACAAAAAAAGAATGCCTTATTTACAGAGAAAATATTGGAGGATCGAAAAATTATACTAAAATGACAATTCTGCCAGTGGCGTAGAATTTAGGAAACGAGAACTCTTCCCGTGCTGCCGTACGCCACTGGTGATAGCGAGAAAGTCTTCTTTACTATTATTTGATGTGTCCCAAATTACTTTAACTTATTGCCAAATATCATAAAGAAATATCAAGCAGCAATAAAGTAATGAACAAAATTCATTTTTTATAATCTAAATAAAACACCCTGTAAATCAGTAAGGAGAAATATTTTGTATAAGCAATTTGGATTAGATCTTCATATTCTGAGCTCAAAATTCTTCAGTTAAAATATTTACACATATTAATGAATCACCCTGTATATATATATATATATATAGAAAGCAGAATTCTTCGTGTTTAACCGAAACACGTTCGTGGCAATAAAATCAAGTACTAGGACATTTATCTGAAACTAATCAAACAAACCTCCTAGCGGAGCTGGTTATACGAGTTCACGAAACATCGAAATGCCTCCATACATCTTAGACGGTGTATGTTAGAAACATTAAGTTGTTTATCACAATCAATGGAAATGATAGACAGTCTGTTTCGCCCTTATTTGGGGCTCATCAGTATCATCCATCCATCGAAAGTGATAACCAACCAAACAGTTAACACTGTTACCAGCGGTGTGTAATTGTTGCATTACATCGATTTGATGTGGCAACTTTACTCTTGCTTAGCGAATATGGTAACCACCTTCGGGTGTCAGGAAGTGCGAGTTCACGTTGCCGAAATGTTTTCTTCTATCTGTAAGATGTGGTTCATTTGTTTCCGACTGGTGGCGCTGTGTCATACTTATATGCCATATAGTCACTGGAAGGAAAATATAACGTCGTTAGAAATATTTGGTTGGTTATCACTTTCGATGGATGGATGATACTGATGAGCCCCAAATATAGGGGCGAAAACAGACTGTCTATCATTTCCATTGATTGTGATAAACAACTTAATGTTTCTAACATACACCGTCTAAGATGTATGGAGGCATTTCGATGTTTCGTGAACTCGTATAACCAGCTCCGCTAGGAGGTTTGTTTGATTAGTTTCAGATAAATGTCCTAGTACTTGATTTTATATATATATATATATATATATGTTACGGTTAAAGTATTTACTTGGCTAGTATATAAACTAGTTGGATAGTATACAAACTATCCATCTGCCTGGATATTTTGATAAAAAATCATATTTTCACTAAAATAGCTACGAGTAATGGCTAGTTTGTATACTATCCAGCTAGTTTATAAACTATACAAAATTTATCGCTAAAACTCAAACCACAAGGAAATTACACAAATTAGCTAGCAGTTTTGGCTAGTTTGTAAACTATCCACATTAGTTGGATAAAGTGTGAACCTGATATTGGTAGTAATACATAATAACTAACTTGTTGGTTAGTATATAAACCAACCAACGCGAGTTGGTTATTGTGTAAACCAACCAATGCGAGTTGGTTATTGTGTAAACCAACCAATTCTCTTTGGGTAATTTAGTGGGGTTATGTTTCGTCAAGTGTTGTGTGTTGTGACGGTGTACAGTTGTGTCTCGTGAAATTTGTTTAAGAATACTAATCGGGTTATTAAAAATGAATCAACAGCAACAATTTGGAAACCTATTATTAGACTTTTACGACCAAAAGTCGCAAAATTCAAAATTAATGAATGATAGCGATTATAGTGAACTTTTGCAACGTATCAAGAGAATACGCGAAACTGGACCTAACAGTAGTAACAAGAGAGATTATCATGTGATAAATACTTATGATTCACAAATAATCGAATCATCTTATGTAATTCTACATGGAAGATCTGGAAAGATTATTTCAGTGTGAGTGAATGTTTTGAGGCGATTAAAGCTGCCCATCAGGGAACTGGGCATGGAGGGCGTCAAGCAACAACAAAATTATTAAACGAAAAGTATCACAACTTAACACAGGAAATGGTGAAATTGTTCATTGAAACTTGTGAAAATTGTCAGCTTAAACGAAACAAAACTAAAAAGAGAATTGTTGTTAAACCAATTGTTTCAAATCATTTAATCTCTCGATGCCAAATCGATCTCATTGACTTATAAACTAGACCAGATGGTGACTACAAATTTATTTTTGTCTAACAAGACCACCTAACCAAATACGTCAGGTTGAGAGCGCTAAAAACAAAGAAAGATAAAGAAGTAGCTGAGCACCTATTAGAAGTATTTGCAGACTTAGGAAGCCCTTGCGTGTTGCAGAGCGACAATGGCCGATAATTTGCAAACCAGGTGGGTATTAGGGTAAAATGCATGCTAGAAAGGACATGGCACTTTTTATGGGCATTTTGGCCCTCTATATTTTTGATATGTTGTAGCTGACAACCCAAGGATATGTGCGATGTCACTGCAAGAAGAGTTGTGCGAATAAAAAGTGTAAATGTCTTGCGTCTGGATATACGTGTAATAGTAGCCACAACAGTGCAACTTGCTCCAAAAAATAATACTGTTCTTTGTTTGGTGATTGTGATGTCCTGACATATTTTATTATTAATATTTTGTCACCTGGTATTATTTGAGTTATATTTCTTCTACTTTTTCTGAAGTAATTATAGGTACCTGTAACAATCTTACATTGTACCAATAAAGAAACCATTTTGACTAAGGATTTTACTATCCTAAACTAAATTAACCCAAGAGAATTGATTAGTTTGTTGAGTAATACATAATAACCAACTTGTTGGTTATTATGTATTAATACCAATATCAGGTTCACACTTTATCCAACAAATGTTTATCAGGATAGTTTACAAACGAGCGAAAAATGCTAGCTAATTTGTGTAATTTCCTTGTGGTTCGAGTTTTAGCGATAAATTTTGTATAGTTTATAAACTAGCTGGATAGTATACAAACCAGCCATTACTCGTAGCTATTTTAGAGAAAATATGATTTTTCATCAAAATAACAGGGCAGTTGGATAGTTTGTATACTATCCAACTAGTTTATATACTAGCCAAGTAAATACTTTAACCGTAACACACATATATATATATATATATATATATATATATATATATATATATATATATATATATATATATATATATATATGAATATATGAATATTCATACACAGGGTGTTTCGGAATTCCGCATCAAGATTTCAGAGGCGTATTTTTCAGGTCAAAATAAGACTTGATGTACCTACAAAATCTTCATTACCAACCTACAGAGGATTAAAATTTCAAGATGTTTAATTTTTTTACTTCATAGCTCTTTCAGTTTTTGAGATATTAAGGTCAAATTCGAAACATTACGTTCTAGGGCTTAGGTCATTCAGCATGCCGAGTGATTGTAGGAACCTGAATCGAGATATTTTTTCAGGGGGCCCATTTTTCGCACGATAAAATTTTTTTGAGGCTGGTCGATTTTGTAAAACGAAATGAAGTTTTTGTTGTATTTATAAAATTGTTTGTCTCTTGTAATTTTCTGCGACCGTTATCAAGAAAAAAATTACACTCTTTTTTTTATTCGCTAGCTTTGATTAAAATTCGTAAATTCCTGCAGATTTTCACAAACAGATAATGTAAACCCTATAAAATAAATTATTTTTCTAATATGATTTCAATATCTGGAAAATTGAAGACCCATAAAGAAAAAATTTTGAATAATTTTGAAATTTTAATACTTTGTTGATTGGTCAAGATGAGCTTGCGTACATATGTTTATGAAATTTTCTCATTTCTAACCCCAAAAATACGTCCTTGGAATCTTGAAACTAAATTTTGAAACAATCTACATTTTTTTCGGTATTTACCTGACGACATCATCGTTTTCCTCAACTTTCACTGATACACTTTCACAATTGATTATTTGTTAATAAAATAACAACAGTATCCAAACACTAATACAACTGATGCGCACGCATAGCAACGCTGTTTTATAATTCGTGTTGAACACAATTTTTCTTTCCAATTTCCAAGTGTTTGCAGTGGAATAACGAACTTCTTTTCAAAAAATATCTGTATGCAAATTTAACTTCATGAGGTTGCATACAATGGTGAGAAAAAACATTTTCTTCAATTGAAAAAAGTAAGAAGTACCTATATATAATTTAATAGAATTAATTCAACACTGAAACGACGTTAAGTTAATTATATCGCTGATTGATTGCTAATCGATGATTTGGATGTATCTTATTGTTATTGAAAAAAAATCTCTAACATCACTGAAATGGTGCCATTTCGATAGAATGGGACACATTAAGCAATATCTCAAATTTAATAATGTTTGATGTCTAGGATAAGACTCGTAACGAGTTCAAACATATCTATCTAATAAAACCGAGACTATCGCAATTAAGCTGAAGGTGCACTATTCTGAAAAGTAAATGATCCAATCTACAACGGACACGATTGTGAAAATGATTGTGTTCTTCAAAGCGACAGTTTTGTGTTAAGATTTAATAATCGCTAAATGTGCATTTTGTTCCGTTTCTGATTTATAGTATAACATTTTTTGGAAGCTCAGTAAACAAAATTTTAGTCAAAAACATTCAATAATAAAATGTGATGGACACAGTGAAATTTCCGGAAGTCAACTCAACGAAAATTCAGTATAATTTTCGAATTAACTATAATTAACTGTTTTTTTAGATTGATTGGGCCGATACATGGTGTCAATTAATAAAAATATTAAAACAATGGTTGATAATAACAATTTACACATTTATTAAAAGAAATAACGCATGACGAACGTTTCGGTGGAACTTCAGCTTCTTCAGATGCTAATGGCAAACTAACTATGTTTCTCTGTTATATCGAAAACAAGAAAAAAAGAGATGACAAATTGTGTAGAAGGGGTGAATAGAAAGATGGTTACAAATAATTATTAGAATAGGAAAAACCATTTCTGAACTGCTTGTCAGGTATTTCGGTAATTTTGAAAAGATTGAGAAGGGGGCTTGAAGTATGATCGATTTGGCTATTCAATAAAAAAAAACATTCAACACTAATAGAAAAGTTCCTTGATAGCAATCTTTTTAATCCTTTCATAAAATCAGATATATTGTCGCTTTTGGAATTATTTCTAAAACAGAATTATTTGAGATTCAATTATAAGATATATAGCAGTACTGAAGGCTCGATTATGGGAAACCCTCTAAGCCCTTTGTTGGCTGAAGTATTCATGGATAATTTGGAACAGTTAATTCATAATCATCCTGTTAGTCCATAATTCGTTTATTTGTTTAGATATGTGGATAATATTATTTGTTGTTTCACTGGTCTCTTAGGCAACTAGACTGCTTTCAAACATTCATTAACATTTTACATCCTAATATAAAATTCACTTTAGAGATGGAAAAAAAAAACTCAATTAACTATTTGGATTTGAAAATAACAAAAGTAGATAACAAACATAATTTTTCAATTTTTCGCAAACCATCGCACACTGATAGCGTCATACATAGTACTTTCCTACATCCATTCCAACACAAAATGGCAGCTTTCAATAGTATGATAAATCGTTCAGTAAATATTCCACTTTCAAACTCCAATTTCAGCATCGAGAAAAATATAACTAAACAAATTGCCGTAAATAATAATTATGATTCCATAATAATAGACAATATGATAGATAAAAAGTTGTTCAAAATTGCGATTAGCCAGGTGTACCCCGGCCCTGACTAAAAATAATATCAAATATAACAGCCTCACTTTTATCGGAAATTCAAGTAGAAAACTTAAATCTCCCTCATCTAAGCACAACATTAACATTGCTTATCGTACAGTAATAATTTAGGAATTCATATAAAAAATAATAAATCCAAAGTTCATAAAGATAATAAATCACGAGTTGTGGTGATTGTGATAAGTTTTACATTTCAGAACACAAACGTAGCTTTGTTAATCAAAAGTCGGATTGACATTATGCAAACCATTTAATCCAAGAAAATCACACATTCAATTTCGATTTTAAAATGTTGAATGCTGAAGGTAAGGGAATCAAACTTAATTCTTTAGAATCATTACAGATAAATAAATACAAGCATTGCGGTCTCCAATTGAATAGTCAAATCGATCTGACTTCAAGCCCCTTCTCAATCCTTTCAAAATTACCGAACTACCTGACTAGCAGTTCAGAATTGGTTTTTCCTATTCTAATAATTATTTGTAACCATCTTTCTAATTACCCCTTCTACACAATTTGTCATCTCTTTATTTCTTGTTTTTGATATAACAGAGAAAAATAGTTAATTTGTCATCATTAGCATCTGAAGAAGGTGAAGTTCCACCGAAACATGCGTCATGCGTTATTTCTTTTAATAAATGTGTAAATTGTTATTATTAACCATTGTTTTAATATATAATTAATTGAATTAATTGTGTGAATCACTGAACCTATAATACATATACCTACACCCTACTAACAATGTTTCAAATCATAACTTTAGGGAACTAGGAATTCCCATATGTGAATATTATAAACGTTGTATAATCAACTTGATCTTCATATCTCACTTCCATAGAATCTGCTTCTTCTTCAGTGCTTTAGTTTTGAAAGATATCTAGTAGTTTCATCTTCTGAAGTTTATATGTTATTTCGTTTTGATATTCAGAATGAGAATATTATTCGCGTTTTCTAATATGGATAGACCAAATTTTGGATACCCTTTGTGAAAATTATATTCAAAATTATTTCTCTCAAATCACGATCTGTGAAACACAATATGCTTTTGACGTATATACTACAATAGTGAGAGGAATGTTCAAACCAAGAGATAGAAGTCGTTGAGTTGGCAATTTCAATCTCCGGCATTGCAGTAAGACTACATCACTCTGAGAAAAATTATATTTTCCATTTAGTTCCGTTATCAAATATAGTACCTAGAAATACTGCTACGAGAAAATTAAATATCAAGCAGAGAGATAACTAGTTAATACTAGTGAAAGCTTGAACTACGAAGAATTTCATAACGAAAATCATCTACTCATGTACGACTATAGTTTCTGCTGGAAGAATAAAATTTTTTCATAATAGAAATTCTTCTCTCGTAAATTCGCATGCCTTTTAATTAACGAATGTTTCAACGTTACAATGTCTCAGTCTTGCGGATTATGAAGCAATAATTCATCATCGTTAATGATAGAATTGAAAATAAATTTGATCCAAATATCACTCATATCCTTATCGTCATATACATTTCAATTCGTTCCTCTATTTAAGGAGTTATAATATTGAAATGAAAAAGTTAATTTTCACTTACATAGAATGACATTAAATGCTTCAGTTTACTGGAAAATAATGCATTAACGCATTTTTTCGAATAAAAAAAAGAAGCTGCGAATTCCAATAGTGTACATTCCGTTGGATAGGTCTTGACTAGAGCTTTCTGATGATGTAGAAAACTTTGTAGTCTCACTTTTATCTGGGACAGCAGAGCTGTCCAGAATCAGTTTTTCTATATCGCACAAGTTTTTCCCTGCCTTAGTCCAAATGCACCTGAATATCGATAATTTATCACGGAGTGTTTGGTATAGTTAGATCGACATTGCCTATGAATTGGCGCGCTTAGGTCAGTAATAAAACCTAGTTTTATGGGCACTTTTCAGGAGAATAAATTCTGGGCATTCTCTCAAAATATTCAGAACTTGGCTTCGTCATATGTTTTCCTATAAACCCTCCTAATGAGATCATCTTGTTGAAGTTACCGTTGAAAACTTGTCATTTCGGTAGAAATTCTCCCATACCTATATAAAACGATTTTTGAGAGAGTCGGCGAGATTGAGGAGTAGAAAAATGTCACTATAGTTTAGTCACTTTGTCAGGAATGTCAACAGGCAAGTAATTACACCAGGAGGTAACAATATCAAAAGATGTTTTACTTGAATCACAGTTGGATGGTTATCTATGACCTCACGATTGAATTCCAAATTTTTTCTTAATTTATAACTAGAGCACTACGAGTTGTGAAGAAAAAAAGAGCTAAAAGGAGACAATTTTTTTTAACTAAGAAACATTATTTCCTAATTGAAACATATTTTCAAATATATATTCCTTTGATGAGAAATTACTAATTTATACTTCAGTTGCCTCAACCAATTGCCTTATTTCAGTAAGGAAATGATCAATTAGATAAAAATTGAAAAACTCCTAAGAAATTGATATATCAGTTAGAGAGGGTCTACTGTAATACTTTAATTATTAATGGAAGGAGAAGATAACGTTTTTGTATGATGATAATTTTGGGTTATTGAAGATGTCAGAAGGTATCGGAAAATTTTATTGGTTGATAATTGGGTGTGCAGGATGAACATAGTTAGATTTCGGAAATAATGTTACTTCAGATTATTTTTCTTTCTTGGCTAATATATTGTTTACTCTTTTATTGAAAAAATGCTTAAAATCTTTCACCATAACTATTGTACGTTTGTGAGGCCACTACTAATTTTCGTTGTCTTTGTTTCTAAGCAGATGTATACAATTAAGAATAATTTGTATTTTTGAGTTACTTTTTGCGAATTTTAGTGTTACTATAATGAAAAGATATGAATTTTTTTTAGACTTTTATTTTTAACTTCGTTTCTTCTCGTTATCACATCTGAGTAATTGTTTTACTCCAAGCAATGGGCAGAAAAACATGATAATGAAAATGTTAAAATGAATATTAAATACATATCTGCTTCTGTCATTAATGTCGATCTTTAAATTATAAGTGAATATAACATAAATAAGTTGAGTCACATGACAGACAAAAACTTTTAATCTAAATAACAAAATGAAACTGAGCAATGCCTGGTTCCATTCCGCTAACAAATAAAATCCCATCTTGACTTAGCTATAAATTTCTGGATATTACCTCAATTTCAACAATATTACTACGAAAATGAGATAGTTTCCCGAAACATATAGATCGAGTTAGAATTGAAAGTGGAATCAAGCCAAGATATCTAATTTCAATATATTAATTTCATGGAAAACGTTCCCCAATTGATCAGAGAACAGTCGAGAGACTTCAATTAAAATAAAATTCTTTCGTTCAGATATTAAAGATATTAGATTTTACCAGTTGGACGTGAACGTGAGTAAACCGACCTTAAATTTTAATGAAACGCTCCAATCTCCTCCGAAAACAATTGAGCAATGATCCCAGTCGTTTGAAGTGGAAATTACCAGCTCCGGTTCTGTAGTCACTCTCGTGGAACGTAAGATCTTCGTTTTAGTCCATTTTCTAATATCGCGTAATGACAATGTTACGAGGAAATATAATTGGGATCGAGATAAATTTCACATTTCCATTCATTTCAGGAACGTTTCGAGCCGAGACAGACGTTCTAATTTGGAGGGGGCGACGACAGGGACACTATCGCGCCATTGTTTAGGTTCGTTTGTGCGGATGACTGAAAATTGGCGTTACTTCGTGCGGCAGGATATGTTACAAATTTCCAGGATATTGATTAGTTGCTTGAATAGGAATAACTGATTTGAGAGGGCAAATAGGAAATGCTTCTAAGGTATTGACCGAAATATATTCAGCAATATGATGAGCTCGTTGAAAAGCGACAGTCTGTCTAGTGCTTCATCGTGTGTGGCACCTGTGTCGAATTTTTCCCTTGAAAGATTAAGTGGAATTCCATGTTATCGAGTCTCATGAAACTAGCTTCTTTGGAGGGTAGATTTGATTAATAATCAATTTTTCAAATCAACTATGTATGTATATATATATATATATATATATATATATATATATATATATATAGTATTATAGTATACGTATATATATATATATTACTATGATATATATATAGAAGCAAGGGTAGTCTTTGCTGACTAGTTAGGATAACAATGTAGGATAATAATGATTGGGTATATCAGCAAAGCGAAAACGTGGTACTCTTATAACAGCTATATTTCCGATAATTTCGAACAATGATATGTGGTCCAGTCTTCAAGGGAAAGCTACAAAATAAGCACAAAAAGAAAAGATCAAGAAATGGCTGCCCATAACGGCGCAAGCAGTAACTATATCTCAGCTGTGTCTTTGAGAATGATTGGCAGAAAGATGGTAAAATCGAGATACAGGCATTATTGATTTCTTAATACAGCAATTATTTGATCGAGGAGCAACAAAATGTGTTGGTCCTTACTAACCATTAACTTATAAACGGTAAAGATCGGTCAAATAAGAATATAAAACAAAGACCACAATTAATTAGACGAAACAAACATTTGTTGAACGTTAAATTAAGTTAAAAACTAATAGAATATAACTATCTACTTCGTCATTACATAATTGGCCTGAAAAAGAGACGCGAAAGCAGCCCTATCTTGAATTCAAGAAAATAGACATAGAGAATATCAAAAACATGAAAACCTTCAAATGTGAATATGACAAACTATGGTTCACTAGATTGTCACTGCTAATAATTAAATTAGGCCAGAAAGTATCGATGACTCAGAAAAGGAAACAACAACTCTGTCTCTGTCATTAGAATATCTATCAAAAGGATGGTTTTTATCTAAATCTGGACAAAAGGAAATAAATTCGAGCTAAGATTATTTAAATGAGTTTTCTTATTTAAGCAATTTTCTTGATTGTGAAATGTAAGGCGCATCTCGCATAAACAGTCCTTTTTAGTCGAATTTCCTTGTCCTTGTGCACGTATCTTAGTGTCCACTGAGAATTGCATAATGTGTCGCGTGTAATATTAAGGCATGTTCACTGCAAGAATGCAGCATGCTTTCCGGATGAACACCGTACAGTGCACTCTTGTGTGAGGTGATTCTATCCTTTAAGGCTGCTAAGATGTCTGACGCTACATGATAATCTATGCACAATTGGAGCCATGGAATGCCTATATAAACTATGTGAGATTGTGGAAGTTAAAAGGTGTTTTAACAGTCCTTAACTTTGGTGAAATGGAACTTATTGTTAAAACTGTTCTATTGGCATAATTTTTATGTTGACGCAAGAGACGCGCGAAAATTCGTGACAGAGCCTTGGGACAACATCGGCACATAAGGGAGTGAGGTTGAAGAAAAATTTGAATTTGGGTCGAGTGCAGCTGCTTCATTGGTAGCGCACTGGCACCTGTGAGACACCTATTATTATTAATTGTATCTGTATTAACATGGTCGACGTACGAGAAAAGGATCTTTTTTAATAGAAGCAGGGGATTAAGAGTTATCTTATGACAAATCATATAAATTTTTAAAATTCTTCTGATTGGAAGGCAATTGTCAGAATTAAAAGCACGACGGACGCTTCATCTGTTTTTTAAACCAAATTAAACTTTCATGGATTGTTTGGTGATAGAGTGGTAGTGTTAAATATCTTCCACCTACTAATGGGTTTTCTATACCAGTCAATGACTATAGTATTGGTCCCCTTTAGCGACGAAAAATTTTTGTGAGTCCAGAAAGGGGAACAACTATGTTTCCTCATCTTCAAGTTCTTATGGTGAACTGGTATGAAGGAATCAGAAACTATTGAAGACGTCAACGCACTTCTGTAACTCCGCCAACTGGTAAAGCTTACTATTAAAATCATCTACATATTTTTTAATAAATGAAAAAATTATAAAGGTAAAAACCTGCAAAAATCCGCATCTAACACGTCATCCATGACATACATTCGCGAGAATAGGACTGGATTTTTTGGCTCCATAACGGTGTTCCAAAAAATCTGTTTATAAATTTTCCATTGAAATGAAAAATAAGTATTATTGAACAAAAAGGTTATTAATTGAAAAAAGTTTCCTTATCAAATGCTAACAATGAGTGCTAACTGCGAACTCCATCTCTTGTGCAAGTTGCTCGTAAGCAATAAATCTAAGTAAACAGTTATTGAATAAAGAAGACAACATCCAAACTTGCCAAAACGTAACCATCAGGCAACTTCATCCCATTAAAAACCGCCGACACCTCAAAAGAATCTTTGATATAGTAATAATTATTACTATATCAAAGATTCTTTTGAGGTGTCGGCGGTTTTTAATGGGATGAAGTTGCCTGATGGTTACGTTTTGGCAAGTTTGGATGTTGTCTCTTTATTCAATAATGTTTACTTAGATTTATGCTTACGAGCAATTGACAAGAGATGGAGTCGAGTTAGCACTCATTGTAGCATTGATAAGGAAACCTTTTTTCAATTAATAACCTTTTTGTTCAATAATACTTATTTTTCATTCAATGGAAAATTTTATAAACAGATTTTTGGAACACCTATGGGAGCAAAAATCAGTCCTATTCTCGCGATGTATGTCATGGATGACGTGTTAGATGGGATTTTGCAGGTTTTACCTTTTAATTTTTTCTTTATTAAAAAATATGTAGATGATTTAATAGTAGCTTTACCAGTTGGCGGAGTTACAGAAGTGGTTGACGTCTTCAATAGTTTTGATTCCTTCATACAGTTCACCATAGAACTTGAAGATGAGGAACATAGTGTTCCCTTTCTGGATACAAAATTTCGTCGTAAAGGGGACAATACTATAGTCATTGACTGGTATAGAAAACCCATTAGTAGTGGAAGATATTTAAACTACCACTCTTATCACAAACAATCCATGAAAGTTAATTTGGTAAAACAGATGAAGCGTCGGGTGCTTTGTATTTCTGACAATTGCTTCCATCAGAAGAATTTAAAAATTTTATATGATTTGTTCATAGATAACTCTTATCCTCCTGCTCTATTAAAAAAGATCCTTTTCGGTACGTCGACCATGTTAATACAAGATACAATTAATAATATAGGTGTCTCACAGGTTGCAGTGGCTACCAATGAAGCAGCTGACTCGACCCAAATTCAATTTTTCTTCACCTCACTTCCTTATGTTGCCGATGTGTCCCCAAGGTTGTCACGAATTTTCGGGTCTCTTGGTCACATAAAAATTGCCAATAGAACAGTTTTAACAATAAGTTCCATTTTCACCAAAGTTAAGGATAAAACACCTTTAACTTCACAATCTCACATAGTATATAGCATTCCATGCTCCAATTGTGATAGATTATATGTAGGTCAGACATCTAGAGCCCTTAAGGATAGAATCACCTCACACAAGAGTGACTGTAGGTGTCATCCGGAAAGATGTGCATTGAGTGAACATGTTAATATTACAGGACATATTATGAATTTCAGTGACACTAAGATATTGACAAGGGAAAGAAATTCGACTAAAAGACTGTTTATGGAGATGGCTTACATTTCACAATCAGAAAATTGCTTAAATAAGAAAACTGATTTAAATCATCTTAGTGAAATTTATTCCTTTTTGTTAGATTTAGATAAAAACATCCTTTTGAGAGATATCTAATGAGAGAAGAGTTGTTGTTTTTCCTTTTCTGAGTCATCGAT
The DNA here is from genome assembly GCA_030704885.1 of Cynegetis impunctata. NCBI lineage: Eukaryota > Metazoa > Arthropoda > Insecta > Coleoptera > Coccinellidae > Cynegetis > Cynegetis impunctata. The sequence goes on from JARQZK010003635.1 coordinate 574,610, forward strand.
ACTTCTGGCTAATTTAATTGTTAGCAGTGACCAATCTGTGAACCATAGTTGTCATATTTTCACATTGAAGTTTTCATGTTTTTGATATTCTCTATGTCTACTTTCTTGATCAAGATGGCTGGTCGCGTCTCTTTTTCAGGCAATATGTAATGACGAAGTAGATAGTTATATTCTATTAGTTTTTAACTTAATTTAACTTCAACAATGTTTGTTTCGTCTAATTTTAATTGTGGTTTTGTTTTATCTTATTGTGACCATTTTACCGTATAATGTTAATGTTAGTGAAGACCAACACATTTTGTGTCCTCGATCAATAATGCTGTATAGAAATCAATAATGCTGTATCTCGATTTTTACATCTTTTGCAATCATTCTCAAAGACACAGTGAGTATAGTTACTGTTGGCCGTTATGGAGCATTTCTTGATTTTCTTTTGTGCTTATTTTGTAGCTTCCCTGAAGATGACAATAATCATTGTCGAAATATCGGAAATATAGTGTTATAAGAGTACACGTTTTGCTTGCTGCTATACCCAATATTATTATCCTAATTGTATATATATATATATATATATATATATATATATATTCTTTCTAAGTTAGAGGGTATTACGGCTAAAGAGGGGCTGTCTCCAATAACCAGTCAATATGTACTAAAGGCTCTATATTTCGTCTAACATTGTAGACATCATCAGGAGCTAACTATAAAAAATCAAAAAGTTGAAACAACAGAAAAGATGTACTTACAATAGACTTACGATACTATGACTTTAAACTGGTAACTCCAGAAAAAACAGGACTGTCTCCACATTGTTTTGTTTATACTAACATAAAATAAAATGACAAGTTAACTTCGGTGAACAAAAAAATACAATCTATAATAAAAATTGGGAGAAAACACGGATTCCTCCATCTAGGATCTTAATTTAGCAGCCATCTTTAATATCGATCTATTATGCGCATTATGCGGTGAGTGACAATTAAATTTACAGAAAACATTACTTCTTCTTCTTATCGTCTTTATGGACATATCTAACACATCGTTTGGCCAAAATAACACAGAGAATTATACCGAAAAATCATTTGAACATTTAGAGTAGAGACATTTAGTTTTTACAAACTGCAAACTGAGAAAAAACACAGAACAGGAGAAATGGATCAAGTTAGTAATAAAAAGAATTACATCAATTTCTTCAAAGTAAAGGAGACATGAATCAAATTCAACATTGAAATTATAGTTGTCATAATGGTGTGGATTTTAATGTTAAATTTGATTCATGTCTCCTTTACTTTGAAGAAATTGATGTAATTCTTTTTATTACTAACTTGATCCATTTCTCCTGTTCTGTGTTTTTTCTCAGTTTGCAGTTTGTAAAAACTAAATGTCTCTACTCTAGATGTTCAAAAGATTTTTCGGTATAATTCTCTGTGTTATTTTGGCCAAACGATGTGTTAGATATGTCCATAAAGACGATAAGAAGAAGAAGTAATGTTTCCTGTAAATTTAATTGTCACTCACCGCATAATGCGCATAATAGATCGATATTAAAGATGGCTGCTAAATTAAGATCCTAGATGGAGGAATCCGTGTTTTCTCCCAATTTTTATTATAGATTGTATTTTTTTGTTCGCCGAAGTTAACTTGTCATTTTATTTTATGTTAGTATAAACAAAACAATGTGGAAACAGTCCTGTTTGTTCTGGAGTTACCAGTTTGAAGTCATAGTATCGTAAGTCTATTGTAAGTACATCTTTCCTGTTGTTTCAACTTTGTGATTTTTTATAGTTAGCTCCTGATGATGTCTACAATGTTAGACGAAATATAGAGCCTTTAGTACATATTGACTGGTTATTGGAGACGGCCCCTCTTTAGTCGTAATACCCTCAAACTTAGAAAGAATATATATATATATATATATATATATATATATATATATATATATATATATATATATATATATATATATATATATATATAAGTATTAGCTCGACCGATTGATACAAAATAGAGATTGAATCACGGGAATATTCGGTCTATGGAGTAAAATGTATATTTATAAACTCATTTATTCAAAAAGTTCTCAATATGTCAACATTTTTTTTGTCTTCTTCAGGAGAAATCAAGCTAAAATACAACAAAAACAATGACGAAAAACATAAAGTAATGAATACAAAAATTAACTTCACTTACAATTAGAGTCAAAATGATGATCTAATAACTATAATGAACATATTGCGGGTAGCTTCTAATAAGAACCCTCAGTCAATATTAATACTTTGTGGAATGGAAGGTTGGAAACTAAGAATCGTATGCTTAAAATTTCAGATACCGGTCTCTAGATGTCAATGTTATCATTCAAAAGCAATGAAGTGTGGGGGACAAATGATATTGATTTTATTTTAAAATATTCGTGTAAATTACACTCAAATTGTCTGTATCTGCATTGGAGTTGATTGTATTCCTGGTGTTATTTATGTGTGCCATTTCCAAGAATAATCTCTTTTTGTAATTTTTCTCACGATCTAAAATTTAAACATTTTCATAATCGTGAAAAAAATTACAAAAAGAGATTATTCTTGGAAATGGCACACATAAATAACACCAGGAATACAATCAACTCCAATGCAGATATAGACAATTTGAGTGTAATTTACACGAATATTTTAAAATAAAATCAATATCATTTGTCCCCCACACTTCATTGTTTTTGAATGATAACATTGACATCTGGAGACCGGTATCTGAAATTTCAAGATAGCATACGATTCTAAGTTTCGAACCTTTCATTCCACAAAGTATTAATGTTGACTGAGGGTCCTAATTATAAGTTACACACAATATGTTCATTATAGTTATTAGATCATCATTTTAACTCTAATAGGGTACTTGACCAATTTTTTTTTATTTGCACAATAGTTTAGGAATTCGTCAAAATGAAAAGTAGGTAAAATTTTTTTTTTATGATTAGTTATTTTTCTGTAACACTTTGAAATTCAAATAATTCGGCTTCGCGCCGAAACGCTCGATTCATCATGGCTCCTCGCGTGACGTCAGAGATCTTGTTTACATACACTGCATGCGCTTGACAGACAGCAACAGACAGTGTATTAGCGTTTATTGTTGGTATATAAAATGTTTTAAAACATCGTACAGCGACTCATTTACTTAATGAAAAACACTTGAAATGACGTCAACCGTGTACCATTGGTGTGTTGTTCCTAAATGCACCAATACAACCACAACAACGCCGGATAAAGTATTTATTCAAGTGCCCAAAAATCCAAATAGGAGAAAAAAATGGTTCTCTGCAATTCGTCGTGAACCTGCACAAGTGTCTTCATCCTCTGTAATATTCGTATGTGAAGATCATTTTGATGTGAGTAATTTTTAATTTCATCCTTGTGAAATTTACATTTTCTTAATTTTGCATTTCGTTTCACTTATTTCGTCGAAAAATTGATATCAATTGAAACTACTTAGAATATATTACTTAAATGATATAATTAATTACCAGCCTTCTTATATATTCTAGATAAGCGATATAATGTATAACATGATGTACCAAATGACATGGAAAACTACATACTAAATAATTACTGAATTTATAAATATATAGATTGTGCAAATATATTTTATATGCAATTAACTAATAAAAAAAAGGAAATTTAAATAACATACATAATATTATGAATAAAATAGTGGTAAGTAAACAAAAATATTGTATATGAATATAATTTTTATAATCATATTACATATTTTAAGGTATTTGAAAATTCTAAAAGTGAAATAAACTTATTATGTTTGATTTTTTTTAATTCTGGAAAAATTCGTTTTGGCTTTAGTTTTATGAGTCCATTTGTTTATTTGAATTCCATTTTCTTCGCAGAGTGTTTTTTTTGTGAAATTCATATTCTTTTAATTTACAAAATCACATTGTTTCCAACGAATAATTTACTCAAATGCCAATCGAAATAGCAACTGCTGAATTGAGGTTATGGTCGCTTGTGCAATCATTGTGAAAATAATAATTTTACTTACGCTCCAGCTTTCACGCCTCGAATTTCCGCAGAATTAAACAAGGAATTGTTGCTAAAAAAAGCAGCAATCATGAATCCATCCATGAAAGGCAAGTTGTCAGATTGGGCTTTTACATAGCCCGTTTCCGTCATTTTCGCCAATTTTCGCGCACAGATTAAATAAAACTATGTTTTTGTCACTACTTTTGTTTTGGCAAGTAATGAAACACTTCCAAATCACTGCACAGCGCGTTTTTTTCCACACTTAGCGTTTATTTACACTGATCTGCACTGATCCCGTGCTGTGTTTATTGATCTTTGACGTCACACGCCCCATTGGCCAATCACAGAGCGTTTCGAAAAATTTAAATCCTGGCGTATTTTTAAACGCTTTTTTTACTAACAAACAATTACTTATTTATTAAAAGATGTTGATTTTCGATCATTTGGCAAATAATACTGTAGTAACAAAGGTATTGAATCGATTTTTGGTATACATGTCAAGTACCCTATTGTAAGTAAAGTTAATTTTTGTATTCATTACTTTATGTATTTTGTCATTGTTTTTGTTGTATTTTAGCTTGACTTCTCCTAAAGAAGACACAGAAAAAGTGTTGAAATATTGAAAACTTTTTGAATAAATGAGTTTATAATTATATATTTTACTCCATAGACCGAATATTTCCGTGATTCAAAATCTATTTTATATATATTAATATATATATATATATATATATATATATATATATATATATATATATATATATATATATATATTTATCATCTCTTGATAATTATTAGCAATAACAGGCTGGTTGAATCTTAAAAAACTCGATTTTATTAAAAAGTTGACGTTTCACTATGATATTCGTAATTGAAATTTCTTTGACATTTTATTGATTTGAAAAATTTTTTTGAAAAGACAAGGCTGCTTTGTCTTGCTAATTATTTATTATATGCTATTCAGTCTAATATTAACATTCAAAATTGTTATCATTAGATGGTAAGGGAAACCAAAGAAACCTTTACCTACGTAATGTTTGAAAATAAAAATAATAGGGTACTATTTATCTAACAACAAAGAAATTAGTCATGGGAAAACATTAAAGATGTGGAGTAAGATTATCGGTATAGCACGTTCATATGGAAGCAGCCGTTGACACGTGTTTCGGACTCTTTGGTCCTCATCAGAACGGCGTAGCCAAGCATTGGATTGAAAATTTGAAGATGAAAATAGTACAACAAACAAAATCCTCTGATACGGAAGACAATCACCCTCATTGTGGTTTATTGTTTGAACTCTCCGGTATGGAAGATTTGGTCAAACTTTGCCACGGAGGCGATTAATGCTATCCGCGAGAACTAAGAACGAGTAAATAAACAATAACAAAGAAATTAGTCGCGGGAAAATATTAAATAGGTAGAGCAAAATTATCGGTATAGATCGTTTATATGGAAGTAGCCGTTTTTAATGAAATTTTTTATTTATTTAGAATTTCAAATCTTTTAAAAAAAGGTACTTACAGTTTAGAACAATTTTGAAACTCTCAGCTTAAGTTTGGGGTCATTGCCATATTTTCAGCTTGCAATATTTAATTATTTATTCGAATTGTTGTTGCCTGTGATCTATTTTTAATCTCTTGATAATTATTAGCAATAACAGGCTGGTTGAATCTTAAAAAACTCGATTTTATTAAAAAGTTGACGTTTCACTATGATATTCGTAATTGAAATTTCTTTGACATTTATTGATTTGAAAATTTTTTTTGAAAAGACAAGGCTGCTTTGTCTTGCTAATTATTTATTATATGCTATTCAGTCTAATATTAACATTCAAAATTGTTATCATTAGATGGTAAGGGAAACCAAAGAAACCTTTACCTACGTAATGTTTGAAAATAAAAATAATAGGGTACTATTTATCTAACAACAAAGAAATTAGTCATGGGAAAACATTAAAGATATATATATATATATATATATATATATATATATATATATTTATATATATATATATATATATATATATATATATATATATATATATATATATATATATTTATATATAATATATATATATATATATATATATATATATATATATATATATATATATATATATATATATATATATATATCTATTTTAATTATTTTTTCAGTTGAGTTAGAGAACTCACTTCATTGAACAGTTAACGTTTCGTCGTGAAATTCGTACCTTTCTCAAAACTTTTGAGAAAAAGTTGGAGTTAGAATATCTCCCCGATTTTCTACAAAAATAAATTTATAACCAACAGTTGTATAGTTCCATGTTTATTTTGAACATATTACAAATCTACATAATGCTTAAAGTATCAAAATGTGAAAACTTACACAGTGTAGTTTACATTTATGCTGAAGCTTTCGTCATCACTGAAGATATCTCTTACAGTGAGACACGAAACATTTGGAAGGAAAGCAGTTTCACAATACTAATACTGAAATCAAAGAATCGTAAGAATATTAACCTATTCTCATTTCTTTATTCATCTTGCCTTGTCTCTATAACAACGTTTATTGAGAGTCCCGAAATCGTAAACTAGTCTGAAAAAGTCTTACGTTTGAATTTCAGGCAGACATTTCTAGAAGCTCGACAATTCATTCTATCCAAAAATTTTAATTAAATCGAACTACCCAAATAAACAATAAAAGCTTGTTGACAATTACAGCAAGAAACGAAGGTAATTACAGAAAACTTCGAAATCAAACTGGGTGCATAAAGGAAAAACCCAAATTTAATGGAGAGTTGAGGAAAAGCATCGAGATGATAACAGCCGTGCTGTATTTGCAAGAAACGTCTTCCATTTTCCGTTGCTAGAAATCGAGTGCACTTCCTTTTTCGTTTCTACGATGCAATCATCATCTTCAAATAGCTGTATACGAGATTTCAACAAGGTGGCTCTGTGTTTAATTGAAAAATAATCAACATTTTCATTTCTTTTTCAGGAAGTATTCCAATGTAGTTTCTATTTGAATTGAAATACGTAAATTTTTGTTATACAGTTATTGTCAATTTTCATACTAACTGAAAATTATTTTACAAATTGACAACATTTTTTACCTGTAAATTTTAAATATTTGGAATACGCTATGTCTTATGTATTAAAAAGTAGGAACAATTAAATTAATTAACAACGTTATAGAGTAATTAAATGAAGAATATACATGAGGAAAAGATGATAAAATAGTAATTAATAATTTTTCAAAAAGAGAAATGAACAATTCAATACTAACTAAAACAAAAATATGAAATAGTTATAAACTTAATCCGTATACTAAATTTTTGGAGTAATTTGTTGGTTGTTACTTAACTAGGACACATATATTTACAATTCAATTTCATTTGAGGGTTTCGACAAAACATTAATCGATTGTGATATAAGTTGTTTTAACTTTCGCTGGATTATTGCTAATTCTAAAATATTGTATGAACAGAAATAAAACAATGTTGAAAATTTTCAAATATTCATGCCGATCCCTGACTATCATTATAAATAGATCGTAGATTATTTTGATGTACTGATATTTGAAATAAAACACTTGCCTCAACGTTTCACAATTATATTGAAAAATAAAAATTAAACCAATCAACTAGCTTCGGGTCAAGCTCATTTATAATATCGAATCTAATATTGGGGCAACTTGGAATTCAACTTGTTCATTTACAATGGGGAATGTCCTCTTATTGGCACTACCAATTTCTAGGATTTCCAATAGGTCGAGACGTTTGTTACTTGAATGTAGACATATGGTTATCTCGAAGTCGATGAAATGGTTAAATTGTGTACAAAGCTCAGAAACACCAGTGGCATTTCTATTAAATAAAATTGAAGAGAAACACTACTGGTTTCTCCGAGCATTGTATAAAATTTAACCAATTCATCGACATCAAATAAAACCATATATCTAATCCAGGTAACAAACGTCTCGACCTATTGGAAATCCTAGAAATTGGTAGTGCTATTAAGAGGAAATTTCCCATTGTGAATGAACAAGTTGGATTCTAAGATGCCTCTCTATCAGATTCTATATTATAAATGGGCTTGTTGAGTATTTTTCTGAACAGTCTTGATAATGGGCTCATAACCCGAAACTTGTTGACTGATTTCATTTTTTTTTCAATATATTTGTTAAACGTTAGGCTAAGTGTTTTATTTTAAATATCAGTATTTAATCATATTTCACCAAGAGATAAGCGAAACTTCAATATTATTTATTCATATGTATGTTCGAAGTCATATGTAATCTAAAATATTATAATTATATTTTCATTGTTATATGGACTATCTTACTGAAATTTACATACACTTGTCTTATTCATCCCAATACCGAATCTGTACTGAATTTCATTCACAATTCATCATTTATTAATAATAAAATTACAACAATACATATTTACGAATACAACTGATGCTCATGCCTAGCAACGCAGTCGTGTGATATACAGTTATAGGCCTACTTTCATTCTCCAAGTGTCTGGAGTGTAACTTGGGACGAGGAACTCTGTTCCAACATTTGTATTTTATGAGATTCCACCTGAAAAAGAAGGAAATCTATAACATTCCAGTAATGAAATCCAGTGGAAAAAAGTTTTTCACAGCGCCATCACTTGTAAGTAGATGCCATCTAAATCATAATCACTTATGTTGAAATAGAACACCAAACCTTTCTCGACCCTGAATATATCAAACGGAAAGGAGCAGCTATCCGATATGTCAAGTGTAAACCGAAGAGTCAGAAAGCGTTGGCCCTTTATTGATATGGAAATATTTTATAAACAGAATGTTACTCATTCCGCCTCGATTGCCATGAAAAATTCATGTTATTCTCTTGGCGCGACAGACATATATCGGCTGTTCTGGCACTTAGATTCTGCTAGGCTGCCATGTTTAAAACATTACCGACGAGAGAGAATGAACATTTGCGCTGCGAAGCTGAGATGCGAGGTTAGTGTCGAATCTAGCATTGATGTGGGTTTTCATAAGAGCCGTGCTATTTTTTCATTCGTTCGGTTCATCCAAATAGATAAATAATGAACTCTGGCCCTTTGTGTTCCTCGTGAAAAGCAATGGTTGTCAGATAAGTATTTTTATAAAATTTATCAGGTTTCCTCTGTCGATAAAAAACCAATCTCATAATTGCTACTCTTGAATATTTATTGAATGAAGTTATATAATATATATATATATATATATATATATATATATATATATATATATATATATATATATATATATATATATATATATAATATATATATATATATATTTATATATATATATATATATATATATATATATATATATATATTTTTATATATATATATTATATATATATATATATATATATATAATATAAATATATATATATATATATATATATATATATATATATATATATATATATATATATATATATATATATATATATATATATATATATATATATATATATATATATATATATATATATATATATATATATATATATATATATATATATATATATATATATATATATATATATATATATATATATATGTTACAGTAGTCTAATGTCATTGAGGGAAACCTGGCTAAAACTCTCAAGATGATGGCACAGTTATACCGGAAGTAGGTGTCAACTTACATATATTAAACAGAACATCCTATATATAATGGATTTTTAAGAGTATATCGATAAAAATAAGATTAAAAATTAAATTGAGAAAATTGTCAAAAGTCAGTTTTTTCAGATGGAAATGCTGAAATAAATAATTCCATTTTATTCTTCATTTATAACTTCAAAAATAGGAATTATTTTTCTTGAGATTCTCTATTCTGAATATTGTTAGTTTTCTAAATATTGCCGAATTAACAATTTTATGTTTTTTAAGTTGAGTTAGTCTTAGCTGGCTATGCCGACATTAAGAAACTAATGCAGAAAAATGTATGAAGCTGTCACTAGGCATTCGAAGATTATTATTAATCATGTCGAATAGCTTGAATTATACAAGCGAAAATTATTAAAACTTAATTAATATCGCTTTGAACTGTAGTAGTAGTGTCGTTTGAGAATGTAGTACTACAAATTTGATGTCGAGAACAATTTAATAAAAATAGTCATAAAAAACAAAGTAAATTGTTTCTCATTTATATTTGATTAATATCTATCGATATATGTATGGGACCAAGATTGAGTTATATCAGGACAAAATATTTACTATATCATATTCCCGAAAACTAATATTAACTAATAATGTAATTGCTACTTTGGTTTATTTTGACCCATAATCAATATTATAATAAATAGTACTAACAATAAGAATTTCCTATTTCCACCAATCTCAAACGCGCAATTCTGAATCAAAAATGGTTTCTAGATGACTATTTCACTCATTCCATTTTTAGTGAGACGGTTTCCATAGCTACTCTCGTTTCACAGCGATAAAACATGCAAGCCAAACTTACTATGTTAGTATTTCAGCGATAATATTTTGACATTTCTCACATGAATCGTTATTTCCTTAACTTTCTGAAATGTGGCCATATTACTGTTAGACATATTTTCTCGTGAAATAGTCATGTCGAATACCACTCGAGATGAAATTTAAGCAGGTAAAATTTCTCTCTTGTAACATTCAAGTTTGTTGCTTAGACAATTTCGCTCATGACATTTTTTCCAAAATCACTCGCCTGACGGCTCGTGATTTTGATACAAATGTCATTCGCGAAATCGCCTAAGCAACAAACTTTCATATTACAATCGAGAAATTTTGCCGACAAAATTTCATCTCTAGTGGTATTATATATGAAAATACTGTATGACAGCACCTGTCAGCAGTTTTTTTTAGTTTACCCGCGGCAAAACTTGACAGCTGTTACTCATGAAATAGTCTTGTCAAATACCATTCGGGCATATAATCTTTCCTGTGAAAAAAATCGATAAAACACAATGCAAAGTAAGTAATATTTTTTAACAAAAAGCATTCGTGCAGGTGCAAAAATCCTCGTCTTCGACTGGGATTTATGTTGCCACCAGCACTCATGCTTCTTGTTAAAATATTACTTAGCAACGTGCTTTTTTGATTTTTTTCGGAGAAATTAGATGCCCTTATAATATTACTTACGAGTATACCCTTGAGGACGTGATATAATCGTTTTGGCGTTTAGCCTCGTGTCAAAATGTGAATGTTTTCATATTGACGATTTTTTGACGTCTGTCAAAAAAATTGATAATGTATTTTGGTGAAATTACGTTCAATTTTTCAGTATGCAACGCCTTGGTTGTAGTTCTGGCGGAGTTGTTCATTCGTTATATAATCGTAACAAATACCAACTCGAGCAAACGAAAATAATCGTTATACTGACCTCGTCACTCGACGTATTTTCTTAGGCCAAGCTACAGAGATTTGTAGGGAGCATTTTATGTATAAAGTGTTAGAAGAAAACCAGCTGCGCGATTGTTTGTAAAATAGTTCCATACGATATAGTGATATGTTTTTCACTCGACTTTATTATTTATAACTTTGTTAATAAAAATTTAATGAAAAAAATTGCATTTTTTTTTGGTTTTTGCTTATAAAAATGAAACTATCAGAGTAATCGTGATAGTGTCAATAGACTAGTTTTAGAAAATGAAAAGACAAAGAAAATGAGGAGTAGGACGACTCGATCAGACCCTTAGTTTAAGAGAAAATCGGAAAAAACCGTCCAAAATGCAGTTTTTTCAAAAATTTTTAACTCGGTTATTTTTTGAGATGTATCGTAGATCCTCCGGCCAGTATTAATTATTGATATAAACTTCATTTGTGCGTAGATCAGGAACTGTTCGATGCATAGTTTTTGATCTGTGGTCATTTGATTATGTTACTATGCAATTTTCCAGCAGACCTGAATGCGACAGGTATGGTCTGATTTCAATTTACTAAAAAGATTTTGAAAGTAGAATTCTCATAATTCAAAATGTTCATCTTGGTTTTTCATAAAAATGCTGAGAAATATGTTGAAAATAAAGCTGAACATGACGAAAAACGGCCGAGCGCGTGAGAGTAGTTGAAGAGTGGGGGTAGAGCAGCAGGCAAGGAGAAGTATGACATTCGAAAGCGTCGGCATTTTGAACATGATAGTAATTTCTAAACGTTGTCACATAATAATTGTAAACCCCCACTCTTCAACTACTCTCACGCGCTCGGCCATTTTTTGTCATGTTCAGCTTTATTTTTAACATATTTCTCAGCGTTTTTATGAAAAACCAAGAACGTTTTGAACTATTAGAATTCTACTTTCGAAATCTTTTTATTAAATTGAAATCGGACCATACCTGTCGCATTCAGGTCTGCTGGAAAATTGCATAGTAACATAATCAAATGGCCACAGATCAAAAACTATGCATCGGACAGTTCCTGATCTTCGCACAAATGAATTTTATATCAATAGCTAATACTGGCCGAAAGATCTACGCTACAACTCAAAAAATAAGCGAGTTAAAAACTTTTGAAAAAACTGTATTTTGGCCGGTTTTTTCCGATTTCCTCTCAAACTAAGGGTCTGTTCGAGTGGTCACACTTCCCATTTTTTTCGTCTTTTCATTTTCTACAATTAGTCTATTAATACCATCAAGTTTACTCTGATAGTTTCATTTTTATAAGCAAAAAACTAAAAAAATGCAATTTTTTGCATAAAATTGTTAATAACAAAGTTATAAATAATAAAGTCGAGTGAATAACATATAACTATATCATATGGAACTATTTTACAAACAATGGCGCAGCTGGTTTTCTTCTAACACTTTTTACGTGAAAAAATCTCTGTAGCTTGGCCTATCTTAAAACGGTCATCACTTGAGCTGCGTTCTCGTGATGTTTCGGAAAATACGTCTCGTGACTCGGAAGTATAATCGATTATTTTCGATGTTCTTGTGGTATTATAATTGAATATATTTATGATAATCTTGTTTCTCGGGATGAACTGCGTTCATTATTTGTAAAATATTGGCTTTTCGGCTTCTTTTTAGGAGCCATCTTCAGGAGGGAAAGTAAGTGGTATTGCGGATGCGCAATATTACCTAATCTTTTTACTGTACAGATTCAAAAGAAATTGAGAAATATCTCAATATCTCAAACGATAATTTACTTGTAATTAATGATTCATATTAGTCAATGCCAAATTTCGTATGAAATATAGGGTCAAAACTTTGCATTCCTTAACCTGAACAATGAATCCCAACACAGACAATGAATAGAAATGAAGCAGCTACAGATAATCAGATATGAGGAAAAAGTAAGAGTAATAAGAAGAGGAATAGTGGTGCAGTATATTAGATTTTATAAATCTCCATCTGAAGGAACGACCATCTCAAATTGTTTCATTTCAACGCGGAATCAGTTTTACTTTGGATATAAGACCACTTCGACTTTATTCGCGATGAAATAAGGTCATCTAAGCTCCTACTCAGACCTGACCTACATCTTTCAGATGGAACATTTACATATTTTCAATTATGCTCTTCCATAATTTAGACTGAATGGTTGTCAGTTACTTCAATTCGAAATTTTTTGTGCACTCTATGTTGGCTACATTTTTGTAAGTTGATTATCCAAGTTCTGACATCACAACGTTCACTTGAAAAATTGGCGCTCTAAAGTAACGCAAACTTTGTTTTACAGAAGAAGTGACGAGAGTTGTCGTATGCCGATGGACACCCGGCTGTAATGAAATTTTTTTCGCTGTACTCATATTATGGATTGATTGGGCCAATACATGATGAAAATTGAAAAATATAGTAAAACAATGTTTTATGAAAACAATTCACACATTTTTAAAATTAAATTAGCATGACGCACGTTTCGGTGATACTTCATCTTCTTCAGATGTTAATTGCAAACTAAATATAGTGCTCCGTTATATCGAATACAAGGAATGAAAGGATGCAGAATTTTGTGAAAAAGGTAAATAGAAGGGTGGTTGCAAATAATTTGTAAAGTAGGAAAAACCCATTCTTAACTGCAAGTCAGGTAGTTCGTTAATTTTGAGAAGATTCAGAAGGAGGCTTGTAGTATGATCAATTAGGCCATTATATATATATATATATATATATATATATATATATATATATAATATATATATATATATATATATATATATATATATATATATATATATATATATATATATATATATATATATATATATATTATATTTATATATATATAATATATATATATATATATATATATATATATATATATATATATATATATATATATATATATATATATATAATCTCCCGATAATTATTAGCAATAACAGGCTGGTTGAATCTTAAGAAACTCGATTTTATTAAAAAGTTGACGTTTCACAATTGTGTGATTATCTTCCGTATCAGAGGTTTTTGTTTGTTGTACTATTTTCATCTTCAAATTTTCAATCCAATGCTTGGCTACGCCGTTCTGATGAGGACCAAAGAGTCCGAAACACGTGTCAACGGCTGCTTCCATATAAGCGTGCTATACCGATAATTCTACTCCACTTCTTTAATGTTTTCCCATGACTAATTTCTTTGTGTTGGATAAATAGTACCCTATTATTATTATTTTCAAACATTACGTAGGTAAGGGTTTCTTTGGTTTCCCTTACCATCTAATGATAACAATTTTGAATATTAATATTAGACTGAATAGCATATACAAAGCAACCCTGTCTTTTCAATTTTTTCAAATCAATAAATGTCAAAGAAATTTCAATTACGAATATCGTAGTGAAACGTCAACTTTTTAATAAAATCGAGTTTTTTAAGATTCAACCAGCCTGTTATTGCTAATAATTATCAAGAGATTAAAAATAGATCACAGGCAACAACAATTCGAATAAATAATATATATATATATATATATATATATATATATATATATATATATATATATATATATATATATATATATATATATATATATATATATAGGGTGTCCACGGAAGGTGGCTCGCCCCTATAACTTTTTTGTTTTCGGAGATAATGAAATGAAATTTAGAGAATCTGTTTACTTCATAAAACTACATTTTTTGACAAGTAACTCAACTTCATGCAACTTGACTTCCTGTTTCATCGGAAGTGATATAAACTTTCGATTTTTAAATGGGACACCTGGTATATTTTCAGTTTTTCGTCTCTATATGACATTTAGAATACAATCATGTATAATTTTTCACTTTTTGTAACCGTTGTTTTATTTTATTTCGAAATAAATTTTTTTTCTAGAAGGCATGAATAGATGCGTTCATAATTTCGGCCCTAAAATTGCCCCGTTTACCGTCCTGGGACGTAGATTTGTGGTCGTGGCTTCGGACTTCTTTTGTTTCAGTTGTGTTGGTTACAGGCTACTCGATGATTTCAAATGTTATTCCAATCTCAACAAGATTCTTCATTAAAAGAAAGTTCTAAGTTCATGGGATTTCAGGTTTTTATCGAAAGTTTTCTTTCAACCAAATACCTTGAGTGCGGTATCAAATTAATCGTAATAAAATTATCTTTTTTTTAACCTGACGAGCCACCATGTTGCCATTTGAAAAAAAGGAATAATAGTTTCAAAATCAAACGTCACATATCTGAAACATTTTGTTAGAAAACAGTAAAGTTGTATTTTAACATACATTTTAGGACCGAAATTAGTTATTTAAACGCATCCATAGCCCTCTAGAGTAAAAATTTTTTTCGAAAAAAAAAGGGTGAAAAAAGTAACAAATGATACATAGTTGTATTCTAAATGTCATATAGAGACAAAAAAAACTGAAAATATACCAGGTGTCCCATTTAAACATCGAAAGTTTATGTCACAAGTTGCATGGAGTTGAGTACCTTGTCAAAAAATGCAGTTTTATGCGTTAAACAGATCCTCTAAATTTCATTATCTCTTATACAAAAAAGTTATAGGGGCGAGCCACCTTCCGTGGACACCCGGTATATGTAAATATATATATATATATATATATATATATATATATATATATATATATATATATATATATATATATATATATATATATATATATATATATATATTTATATAATATTATTTAAAGAATATAAAAGGTTATTCAGACTCTTTTGAATCTTAGTGGTACTCTTTTATTGTAGGCCAACCTTTCACAACCATTTGTTGCTTCTTCAAGGCATCTTTGGGGCATCTATAATTTGTCTTGTGTCTTATAATATATAACTGATCACAGTTGAACCAACAATTTAACCTCACTATTGGTGGTAGACTAATTGATATTATATTTATATGTCTTTATTTTGATAACACCTTAGTAAATAATATTCGTTGAGATTTTAGATGCCCTGAAGAAGCAACAAATGGTTGCTAGAGCTTGGCCTACAATAAGAGAGTACCACTGAGATCCAAAAGACTCTGAATACCCTCATGCCTTCCTTAATATATATATATATATATATATATATATATATATATATATATATATATATATATATATATATATATATATATATATATATATATATATATATATATATATATATATATATATATATATATATGTGTGAAACATTGTATGACTCATCTGAACTTGAAGTTATGACATAAAGTGTATATGTGTGTGACAATGATGAGGACTTCTCTGGAATATTCCAGATTCTTCCAGGTTGTATTTAAATATAATCATGTGCTCCAGATTGTAGTGAAACTAGAAATTTGGATCGATGAAAGTTTTTAAGCAAAAGTTTATTGCATTTTTTCAATTAAGTTTCAGATACGGTCAGCAGATCATTAACAAGCGATGTGCTAAACTAATTATATTTCTATTGAGCGTACGATTTATTTCCAACTGGGCAATGCTGGGTATCGTCGCTAGTATTCAATAGATACAAAGGTATAACCTAAAAAATACCAAAAGCTCAAATACCTTTTCCGATGACCAAAAACCGTTTCGAATGATAAAAGCAAAAGGATGACATCCTGATTAGGGAAGAATAATTGTAACACATCGATCGAGTCACGTTACCTCCACCGTCAATATAGCGTCTCGCTCGATTACTTCAGAATGTCTGATGGGAATTAATTGAAATGTCATACAGCGAGTCTGGACCTCTTTCCGAGGATATCCGAAAAAGGCAGAACTTTGATTCAATGAAGGCGAATTTCCACGCGACACGTCGAAATACCAATTACTGGAGATGAATTATTCATGAACCTTCTTCCTGGGAGAACTCGTAATGAGTTTCGAACCCTTCATTGCCGATAGTCGGACGTCACGAGCAGTTTTGCTACCGGACAACTTTCGGACAGGGACGGACTCGCCCCCTCGTTAGTAACGAACTATGACCGTATCTGCGCACGCCTAAAATATTTATTGAAATAATAGTTATTTATGTAGTTATTTATGTGCGTTATATAGATCCTAAAGCCCGATGGGCCTTACGATCTAGTAACGCACGTGGTGCATACAAGATTTTATTTTTCACGAAAAAATTATTTTATTATAACGAAAAATCGAATTTCAAATCTGTTCATTGCTCCTATACTCTCCATTTTGCTTCTCATAGTAGGCATGTCATTTGTTGATATTTTGACGTCATTTGTGAATATTTTTGTTATCATATTTAGTGAATGTCATTGCTGCTTTCTTTGTGTAGTCTTATAGAGATAATGAAAATGAAAATGAATTCACCCAAGAATATCATAGAAAATGCAGCCAAAGCTGCGAATAATTCATTGCCGGCGAAATCTAGAGTCTTATACGACAAGGATCATGAAGTATTGAATCAATGGAAGTTGCTTAATTTCTCCTCGTACAATAAGCGGGTGTTATGATCCATAATGCCCGCTCATAACGTATCTAAGGTAACATCAATAAATAATATACAACTGAAAAATAAAGGTTGTCACTTGGGGACAATTGTTTCTAATTCTTTTCAGCATGAGATGGATCGACATCAAGGTACCAGGTTTCCTAGAAAAAATTCCCTCATCAATCCTCATCTAATTTTGGAAAATCACACTATTAAGCCAACTAACAAGCTGGAACTTAGGGAATCAGACTAATAACGATTTAATCTGGCGTGAACATGTCTTTACTATGACGAAGTCAACCGCATAGAAGCTTAGTTGTCTATTTCATGGTAAAAATCTATGTACGCAGGAGCAGCTACTTTATAAATCTCAAGTTCTTCTAGCATTCTATTAAAACTATTGAAACACTGCAGATATATATGCCAGATATATATATATATATATATATATATATATATATATATATATATATATATATATATATATATATATATATATATATATATATATATATATATATATAAAATATTGAAAGTTATCAAAAAAATTGACACACTTTTTTTTAATGAGAAAGTTTAAAACGTGTTTCAAGGAGCCAGATATATATATATATATTTATATATATATATATATATATATATATATATATATAATTATATATATATATCTGCCTCCTTGAAACACGTTTTAAACTTTTTTTTTCACGAGAGTTGCTCATTGAAAAAAAGTGTATCAATTTTTTTGATAATAAAATATTGAAAGATATCAAAAAAATTCACACACTTTTTTTCAATGAGCAACTCTCGTGAAAAAGAAAGTTTAAAACGTTTTTCAAGGAGCCAGATATATATATATATATATATATATATATATATATATATATATCTGGCTCCTTGAAACACGTTTTAAACTTTCTTTTTCACGAGAGTTGCTCATTGAAAAAAAGTGTGTCAATTTTTTTGATATCTTTCAATATTTTATCAACTTCAAACTCTTAATAATTTCGTTTATTATGCACAAATCTTAGTATCACTCCATATAAATAAATAAACTACACTCTAAAATTAAAACATAAATTGACGAATTTGTTGCTGTTGTATGTGTTGTATCATATATACCTATACTGTTGCCGGTATTTCTAATATATGCGGCGTTAACTTCAACATAAATTTTAACACATTATCTAGTATAAAATATAAAAGATATATGCAAGCAATCAAACATATACAGTAAATAACAGACAGCTGGTCGTTCATTCAATTATGTGTGTTTTTCAGATTCTTCTTATTCGTTATTCATTGTCATCAGTTTTTAATCTCTTTCAATATTTTATTATAGGTAACTTCAATCACTTAATAATTTTTTCTATTTTTATAACAAATTTAGCCGGTATACCCTTATATATGCGGCAATATAATAATAATCTCGAAGTGAAAGGTGCGCAAAGGAACGTGACATTTCACTTATAGTTAACGCTCGATTTTACTCCTCATAAAATTTTCATACCGCGATGTACATATGAAAATCGTTTCTTAAGGAGTAAACTGCCTTTCCTATTCAATTTATAACAGAGCATCTTCGTTTGAATTTCACTGAATACCTCTGAAGAAATCATTAAGTGATCATAATATCAGTAAAATATTTCCATTAAACATAAAGGAAGATTTAGTGAAACAAAGTAATCTTCAGATTAAGACGTAAATTTGAGATAATCATATTCCCACTGAAAATACAAATAATATGTCGTCGGATTAAATTAAATATAAATACACTAAGGGGGCTTCCATTAATTAAGTGAGATATTTTTGGCGATTGTTTGACTCCCTCTCCTCCTTGGTGAGATGTCGTGAGTTCTTGCTCGACCCCCACTCCCTCTCCCGAAGCTCACGTGAGATTTTTTTAAATGCATATTTATTATATGAATGAGTTAATCTGTGTTAATTCTATTAGTTCAAGAAAATCAGTAATATTTTATAAAAATGTGAAAAAAATTAAGTTATTAATAAAATAATGGTTGTAATAAGACACAGTTTTCATCAGTGAATATTATAAGTGCATCGTGAGTTTATTATAAAAGGTTATGGCATTATTTTTTTATGAATAATATTCAAATCGTACCGTATATGAAGAATAAGTATTTATAAATAATTAACGAATAATGTTAGAAAAAAACATGTTTCACTTAAGTTTACCCAGTTTTCTCTCAATGTTATACTGTTTCTTGCGAAAAAAAAAATACATGATATTTGATGAGACCAACCCTTTCCCCACGTGAGATTCAGTGAGATTTTCCTCGACCCCCCACTTAACACCTCACGTAATTAATGGCTGCCCCCTAACTCACTAAATATTTTCTTTAATCGATCCTTAATCCATACCTGTTTCAGAGAAACTGAATTCAAGCTAATCGAGGTTGCTCAAGGAATAATAATGAATCAGAGCTGCCCTTATCTATTTTCCACTTTTGACAAGAGTCAAAATTTGACATAGGTGCTTGCCTAGTTTGTAGCCTAGTTCGGTTGGTCACTTTTCGTGTTCAAATTGCCTGTTTTTAACGCGTTCAATCTCCGACGCTACACGTCGAAATGAAATGTGGCCTGGAGCGTTTTTATTTCGAACGGAGAGACATCGGTTACACGTCTGTGTGTGAAACCCGTCTTCTCGACCGAGAAAATCATTTATTCCGCCAGAGAGAATGAGATGGGGTAAAAATAGATGATTTCACTTGATTGATGAGATGGTCTAAGTGAAAATGTGTACGAGATCTGAAATGATTACAAATTTCTTTTCATTAATTCTCATTTGTGAAATTTTCATATCGAAAGCTATACCTTTGCATTGTAAAACGCTAAAATATAATTTTTTTCTGATATTCTTTGTTGCCTCTGGTGTCCCTTCTATAGATCGTATCACAGTAAACATTCTGCAGCTTTTCTCTCATTTATTACACTAGCCGCACATTCACAAAAGATTTGCAGATAATCCACACTAATTCACCGTGGGCATCTGAACAAAAAGAATATCCACCAGCGTAAATAGGAAGGGTACAGGGGGACAGTATCTCCCTGGATAATAAACAAACTTATATATAAATAAAATAGTTACACCAATGGAATGATATTTAAACACCCAAAAATATATTCCGAAATATGTAATAATAATTAAAGCGGCTGCAATTTAAAAATAATTCCCTCGAATTTTTGTCATATTAGTTGCGATCGGAAATAAATCTTTGGATGAATAAATGAAAAGAAACAAAAAATTAAACCAATATTTGACCAGAAACGCGTTAGATATCTTAGAGCTCTGCAAGAACGAAATATTTCCCAACAAAACTGATTCAGATAATTTTTGTTATGCCGGTAGGTAAATGTTGAAAGGGCTGAACGGTCATTTTCCACACTCAAGAGGCTTAAATCGTGGTTAAGGTCTACGATGGGCCAGGAAAGAGAAAGATTAGTTGGTTTAATTCTATTAAATATACACAAAGATATTGAAATAAATATTCGTGCTGTTATTGATAGATTTTCCAAGCAAAATACAAGAAAACTTGATTTTGTTTCATAATATGTTTACATGTTACATGTTACATGTTCCATAATATGTTTATTTCAAGATATAGAATACAATGTTTGCTGCATTAGTATGTATATTATCTAGTCTACTAGTTAAAAAGGCTGATAAACGAAATTTTTCACCTATAATTTTCTATAAAAACAACGTGTTTACGTTATGTTTATGTAATTAGATTATTATCAGATAGGTAGGTAAGATTTTCTTAGTATGTTGATATATATTTTTTACTGTGAAATGTTTTTATTGATATGATGCCCTTTTAAAATAGGAATTAGATCAAAAGTATATTATTGTGGCATTTCTTTGTTAAGTTTGCCAGCAAGTTGACTCAATTTGGAATAGTTAATAAATAACGTGAACGAAAGAAAGTTCCAAATAGGTTGATAAAATTTTTTTTGTTGAGTGTTACAATCTTTTTTTTCGATAGCGTGACATTATATTATATTTTAGATGATAAAATAACATACCCTTATTTGCTGAATTTCTGGAATCGAATACACAAATATCTTGAAGATTCTCTTATTATTTCACGACTCCAAGAAAACAGCGGGAACGGCACATAGAATGCTTCGTCCTATTCGAATATTTATTCATCGTGAATTGATGAGTTATATGCATCAGTAACAGAAAATCGATGAGAAGGGAGATAAACTTGCAGTCATTCGGAAATATTCCACTTAAATCAGTTTAATGTGGTAACCACACGGTAGAGCGAAGCAGATAATTTCCATTTTCCCCAAATATATCTTCTTATGCCGTCAGGAAGGCATAAATTTCCTTTTGGCATATATATTTCCTCCCTCGTCACACAAAACGGTACATCGGATCAATATTTGAATTGAAATAATGCATCTCACACCTTTCGATTTGATAGGATGATACTCTATATATTTCTTCAGTAGTGATTCAGTTTCATCATGACGTTTTCAAATTGAATAGTTGATGAATATTCAGTTATAATATCACAAGAGCATCAGAAATAATTGATTATACTTCCGAGTCACCAGACGTATTTTGCGAAACAACACGGGAGCGCAGCTCGAGTGATGTTTTGAGAAAATACGTCGAGTACGATCCCAGGTAGCACATGACGTCTATATACGTCAAAAGGACGTCACTACATATGTCCAAATGACGTCAAATATACGTCCAATATGACGTCAAAACGACGCCGTAATGTCACATCCAATAGACGTCATATTCTGACGTCCATTGGACGTCTAATTTGAAACTAAATAGACCTAAAATGGACGATATAACGACCTCAAAAAGACGTAAAATATGGACCCCAAAAAATTTCAACATTTATTTATATATCTGCACAACTTGGTTACAAACTTCCATAGTAATTATACATATTTACAACTTCATCATTCTTCTTCTGTCCTCTTTTTCGGTATGGTGCATGCTTCAGCCATGTATTTATTATATCCTGTATTTCATCTAAGGAAGCCCTCTCAATTTTTAATTATGTTATTTTTGGAAATTAAGATTACAAATTAAATAGTTCTATCAATTTCCTATTTTTCAAAACACTCATGTACATAGGGTGATTCAGGTTTTAGTGCTCAAACTTCAACAAAGTGCTTTATTGATCGAAATATTAGGAAAGTTTATAGAATGATTTTATAAACATATATATTATAAACGTTATTTAAATTTTAATGGCTAACAAAAAGACATAATAACAATTTTTGATCAGTCTCACTAATTTCGAGCGCCTTTATATATATTATTGAATTTAGTCAATATTGGTCAATAATTTCTCATCAATTTTCAAGGTTTGATCAAATTTTCAAAATATATGTACATTATTTGATATCTTGTTTTCATAAAATAGGCTTTAAATTCAACTTACTAATAAGTGCATTGTTCAGACTAAGTTTCGAGAATATTTTCTTGCCTTTCTTTTTATTTTTAATGGCGTCAACCAGTTTTCATGAACTACTGCGAGTCCTTCGCCGCCTGTTTCATCAAGTTGCAGAACGCAGTACACAATTATTTCACCTAGTTCGCTGATAGTAGAATAAAACACACAACACAACTAAAACAAGTTACAAAAGAAAAAGTGTAGCCATAGTAGTAAGTAGTTCTTTGTATATCATATAAATAAACGCCTAACCACAACACAACTTTCTGTAGCTTAGGAAGGAAGTATACGATAGTTTGCCGGCAGTGTTGCCAGAGTGACAAGGCTGAAAATCGCCATCAACTATGATGTAAATTAAAAAACTGAGATGAGACGAGTTGTAGTCGCGTTTTGCAAATTTTTTATATTACCGACGAATGTACTCTTCTAAAGTATTCGACTTTTCTCCATAGAATAGTAAGTCGGTCAGTCGCCAAGGTGAATCATTTTTGGACAATCGTCGCCAAGTCAACATTTTCGAGATTTGTCGCCGTGAATGGCAACGTGGTCTGCCGGTAACAAAGGTATATAACTTATCGGTAATTATGTCAGAGGCGTCAGGTGTAAAAAACGAAATCTCTTAGAAATTCAAGATAGAACTGACATTTGGAAAAATAAAATAGTATTAAATTCATTAATATTAGGCTTATTTTCTTAAATTTTAATTAATTTTTGTCATTTTTTAATTTGAAAAATACACAGTTTGTTTTTTAATAATTTTATTTGATAGAGTTAATCTATTACTGATTTATAACAGCAAACATAGGTAAAGATACTTATCAATTTTACCAATGAATTTTGACCCGGATCACTCAATTTTGAATTAAAGACCTTTATCAGACGCCTAAAAGACGTCTAAAAGTTGACTTCTAAACCATGTCTTAAAAATGACGTTATAGAGACGTCATTTTTTGGTCACCGGACGTCAAAGACCAAAAATGACTAAGAATTGACGTCTTATAGACGTCAATAACGACATGTTGGCTACCTGGCGAGGTCAGTATAACGATTATTTTCGTTTGCTCGAGTTGGTATTCGTAACGATTATATATCGAATAAAAAATATCAAATTTTTTGGACAAATTTCAAAACATCGTCAATATAAAAACATTCACATTTTGACGCGAGGCAAAACACCAAAACGATTATATTACGTCGCCAAGGGTATATTCACTTATCAATGCCCAGTAGCTATAGTCGGGTCGGGCTGACATGAAAAATATCAAAAAATGATAAAAAAGAGTAGCTGCAATTTTATGACTGATTTGAGGGCGTGATATCATATTAAGTTCTATTTTATGAAATGCAACGATTTTCAAGTCTGGAACATTGTTTATAACAACGTTTTTGTGCAAAAAGAGCGTCTATTTTCAATTTTTTGATTATATTTCGGAAACTATGGGTTATGGAGAAAAGTGCTTCATAGACCAAATAATTGTCATTAAAAAACCTTCCAAACTAGACCTGCTAAATCAAAATCGGTTAATTTGTTTAAAAGTTATAGCAAGTTTAAGGCTGAAAAAGCGTTTTTTTAAAATTATTATAAACAAATAATTAAACATTTTCTTGTTTCATTAAGGCCGTAGGAGTGTGATTTTTCATGTACTCAAAAAGTGTGCGCAAGGTGGGCGATGTGCTATGAATAGTTGTTGCACAATTCTATTTGTTTATCCCGTTTTTGTAAAATAGACCCAATTTCAACCGTTTATTGTGGAAAAAGTTATCAACTTACAGACCTCTAGGAGGTCTCATTTTAAAGGTAATAGAGTCTACTTGTAATCGCCAATCTTAATTTTTTTCCGGAAACTATTTGGAAATTAGCAATAAACAAATGTTACATTTTGAACCGTTTTTTGCTTATAAATAAATACAATAATTTGCAAAGTATA
Source organism: Cynegetis impunctata (assembly GCA_030704885.1). Classification (NCBI taxonomy): domain Eukaryota; kingdom Metazoa; phylum Arthropoda; class Insecta; order Coleoptera; family Coccinellidae; genus Cynegetis; species Cynegetis impunctata. Next base: position 599,819 of record JARQZK010003635.1, read on the forward strand.
AGGAATATGTGTTCATCAGTAGTACCATTGGAAAGTTGTTAAAAACACACATATTCAAAGAAAAAAAGTTTGATGATCGGCTTCATATTTCTCACGCAGCATCACAGACCAAATCAAATAAGAAGTACGGTCGTCAAAAGTATATAAATATTTTTACTTACACAAACTGTATTCTTGTTAATAGTTCAATTAAGCTGTGGTGAAGCTATATTTTTTACTTGAAGTATACCATATTGTAGTCATGCATAACAGAAAATTTTCAGAATTATTAATAATGCAAAAAAACCCGCGATAAATCGAGGAATTATTTAAGCAAGGTACCTATATGAAAATTGCGCCATTGTTATTTTTTCGTCGAGCTACCCATGATTAAAAAAAAGAAGATTCTACGATAATTAGAACCCGAGATAATGCAAATTTTTTTTGTCCGCTCGATTTTGAAGCTCCGCATCGCGCGCGAGAAATTCGAGCGCTGCGACTTTCTCTCACCCCCACCACTCGACTCTCGTGAAGCGCAGCGAATGTTACCTTTTTTGCTCTCGGGAGTAAATAATTAACAACAAAGGTTCATGCAAAATGTTGGATCATAAAGTTGGAAATGTCGCCTACCAAATGTGAAAATTTCAGCTCAAAATGTTAATAAACAACGGAGTAATGATTTAAAAAAAAGAGCTATCTTGGTTCCTAGAGGTCGTAGAAACTTTTTTTTTAATGTGTGTTTTTTCAACAGCTTTCCAATGGTACTACTGATGAACACATATTCCTTATACTTTGCAAATTATTGTATTCATTTATAAGCAAAAAACGGTTCAAAATGTAACATTTGTTTATTGCTAATTTTCAAATAGTTTCCGGAAAAAAATGAATTTTTTGAGATTGGCGATTACAAGCAGAATCTATTACCTTCAAAATGAGACCTCCTAGAGGTCTGTAAGTTGATAACCTTACCCACAATAAACGGTTGAAATTGGGTCCATTTTACAAAAACGGGATAAACAAATAGAATTGTGCAACAACTATTCATAGCACATCGCCCACCTTGCGCACACTTTTTGAGTACATAAAAACTCACACTCTTACGGCCTCAATGAAACAATAAAATGTTTAAATATTTGTTTATAATAATTTTTAAAAAAACGCTTTTTCAGCCTTAAATGCTATAACATTTAAACAAATTAACCGATTTTGACTTAGCAGGTCTAGTTTGGAAGGTTTTTCAATGACAATTATTTGGTCTATGAAGCACTTTTCTCCATAACCCATAGTCTTCGAAATATAATCGAAAAATTGAAAAAAGACGCTTTTTTTGCACAAAAACGTTGTTATAAACAATGTTCCAGACTTGAAAATCGTTGCATTTCATAAAATAAAACTTAATATAATATTACGCCCTCAAATCAGTCATAAAATTGCAGCTACTTTTTTTTTTTTCAAATGTCAGCCTGACCCGAATACTATGCAAAATTGAAGTACTTCAAAATAATCAGATTATACATCGATAACTTGTTGCATAATTACAAAGAGTGTCAGTTTGACAGTCCAAATAATCCGACCGTGAAGCGGGAGGACTATTCTGTCAAACTGACACGATTTGTCATTATTATGCAGGAAAATTGAGATATATGACCGTATTTATTTTGAGGTACGTATTGTATTTGATACTATTATTCATTGAGTAAATTAAGTTAAAATCTCCGAATCGACTCATTTATGAACAGTTATTGATAAACGTCAAAATTTGACGATCTTGTTTGTTTATTTATTGTTGTATATTGATGTCGATGTGGTTAATATGAAAATTAAATTATTGTAAAATTCTCGATTGGTAGAGCTACTCTATGTATAATCGGGTATTATAGAAATTATACAAGGTAACTTGATTAAATTGATCGTTCTGATTGGTTGAAAATTATACGACAAAAATAATCAGCTGTATATACTGTTCAGATGGTATACTATCAGAATTATACTTTAAGTAGTAGGTAATTCAATTTCCACATCAAATACGTGATGAGTATAAAGCAACATATTCTATGATGAACGTTCAATATTAGGAAGATACTTTGAGTATTCTTTCATTAGTAATTCAATTTTAATCATAAACTTGAAAAATTGGTCCTATAAAACTTTGCCTTGATGAATCTTAAACAATTTAACTGAAAGAATCATCTTTGCAATTTATCTAACCCTAAAATGGTGCATATTATCTGTCCAATAAATTGTTTGGTGTGAATCAAACTAATGCTAACAATTTCCACTTTTTGAAGTAGTACTGCATCATCAGCTGTGAAGTATATAATTGGTAAATTTCATAGATTATCTAGAAGCTTGAGTAAGGAATTCGATCCAAACAGTTACCTGAAATTTAATTGTTGAACTAGTTTAATAAAGAGCTTCTTGTGAGTGTCACCTGACAATTGAAAAAAAGTCTTGAGTACTCGATTCTAGAAAATTTAATTTTAATCCTTGATTCTGTCTATTTAACAATTCTTAGTCTGAGCTAAGTGAGTGGTCATCTTTGATTAGATGAATTACCTAATGAAGGCTTCTTTTTTTATTATCAAATCTACGTTTATCTTCTGAAATTTTAATTTAGAAAGTTTCTGAATGCTTTAGCAATTATATCGTATTAAGTAAATAGAAATCGAACACAAATATAATTAAGAATGTTTTTCAAGAAAGCGATTCCTTAAGTTTGTTCTGTGTGATATGATAACATGCTAACTTATATGGGACCACCAGCACACAGGTTAAATCACCCCTTTCGTGAAAAAATATTGAGAATAAACAATTTAAAATCTATTAAAATAAAACGTTCAGAGAATACAAAACTGATAATCACCCTTTCAATAAGATATTATATCTGTTCTCCATTAGTATTTGGTTCCGACAAATACTACCGAATATTTTTTTGAATAAAATCGAGTATTTCTTAGTTTGAATGAAACGGACGGAATTTAATAGTATCTTTTTTTTTGAAAGTCTGGAATCAAATAATGCAGAAAAATCCTGGATATTTTTGTCGCGGTCGCTTTACTTCATTCAATTTAGGCCCCAATTTCCCCTAAAAGTTGTAAATGCCTAGGAACTTCTATCATGAACTCAGAACATCTAACTTTGCAGGCCTGAAACTTTTAATTAGCGTGAAACTTATGCAACTCCTTCCAGTTAACATTTGAACTTGAGATTAATATTGTTACAGGTAATGGCAAAAATTAAGAGCCATAATGATAAAAGTAGAGGACAAAGACATTTTGTTCGTTATAGTAGGGATGTAACTATTCAGAGATTTTGGAATGATGATTTTTTGTGAAGGCTACTTTGGTCCTCAAATTCCATAGTTAGTGTCCTAAAGATGATGAAATGAAACATGTTGTGGCAGTTGAAAATAACCGGATTTTTTGGGATTAAATAGATCCGTTCGAACTGAGATTATAAATAAAAAATTTATTATACTTTGAGAAAAACAATGATAGCGTATATTAAATTTTATTTTCAATTATTCAGATGAAACACGAAGTTCTATTCAAATGAGGAATAAATTATAAATACTCGTTTTTAAGAGATATACTTTATATGATATATTAGCAGGTTTTCACTTTGAAAACCTTGCTTGGGGGGTTAACCCCCCAGGAGAGAGGAAATGAATCTTGTTTACACAATAAGGCGCAATTTTGGGACCATAGGATTGAAACTTTGTATGTAAATTGGTTGGGGGGATTGACCACCCGGAGGAGGAAATAAATATTGTTTACACGATAGAGGATGCAATTTTTGTTTTTTTGGATTTGGAACAAAAATTATGATTGAATGAATAAATTTTTCAAACTGGATACGTTTTGAAAACCTGATTTTCTAAAGCAGCTCGCTGCGATAGAGTTTTCTTATTATATAGTGACGCAGATTTTGCCTGCACCAGTGCTGCTTTGGACTCAGAATTCAGTGTATAAATCTTTCAAAAACAAGTATTTTTCTGATTGAAATTGTTGAACTTCAACTCACGGCATCGAATAGTTAAAGTAAAGACTATTTTTTTTTTGGGTGTCCCCTGACTCCCGTCTTCTTTTTAGTTGTTTAAGATTATCAGATTTTGAACAAGTATATTGATAATTTTGAGGGACAAGTTGAACATGAATCATATCGAATATATTTAAAACATATCTTTTTGAATTAATTATAAGAATTACTTTTATAGTTACATATACTGAAAGAGGAAAATTATTCTATAAATTAAAAAATTATCAGACAACTTTCCAAGAGCAGTGTTGGGGACAATAAGAAATTTTTAATTCTAAGCTGTATTCTAAAGAACCCCAAAATTCCCACAAACTTGAAGAAAAAAGTTTTCAATACCTGTATCCTCCCGGTGATGGTCTACGGAATGGAAACAATATCAATGACCATTAAATCAGCCCACAGGCTCAGAACGACTCAACTGGCGATTGAACGCATATTAGAAACCAGGAAATCAGACGATCAACCCGAACTGAAGACGTCATAAAGACTATCGCTAAAGAAAAATGGAACTGGGTAGGTCACGTCGCCAGACAAGATGGAACACGATGGACAAAACAAGTTGTACAATGGAGACCAAGAGCAAACAAGAGGAGCGTCGGCAGACCACAACGAAGATGGACCGACGACATCACCGAAAAAGTGGGAAAAAATGGCAACAAGTAGCCCTGAACAGAGAAGAGGGGAGGCCTACGTTCAGGAGTAGACAGTTAGGGGCTGTTAAAGAAGAAGAAGAATTCTAAGCTGCACTGATGAGATCTAATAAGATCGAAACAGCTGTATGCAGATTTTGAGTCGAGGTGACTTGACGATTTCTATAATTCACTGTTGGATTGTAAAAACTGAATTCACGTCGAGGAATACATATAACCAGCTCCCTTGGGGAGTTGTTAGATAATTATTTTAGTTTTGGAAGAATTTTTCTTGTTCACTTCAAGTAGTATATTGAACTGTCCATGGTTAATTTGCATGGTGCTTCAAAGGTGTTTTAACCGAACTTCTATGAATATTCGAGCTCCATCATATCAATTTCTCCTGGAAGTTGTAATTATGTGTAGAAATAGCACTAGTAGCAATTTTAAAGTTTCATAGAAATTAAAACAGCTTCAATCAAAATACCTTCTCATACAATCAAATTTTCAATGTAAGTTGAGTTTATCTTTCTTAATACTTTAATGAATTCAGTAAGACTTTCAGACCTCGGACAAGAAAACTTAACGGTAAATATATTTGCGCCACGTTACAATTTCCCAAGAGAATTTTCGTGACCTTCGGGAAAATCTTGCAGCTTCAATTCCGCCCGACTTCGTGTCGTCCATTTTCTATAAAGCTTTTCTCTTCGAAAACAATGGGAGTAACGGAAATTCGCCTGAACTGCCGATAACGAGCTTAATTTCATTAAATTCTTGACGTTAATGCTCGTAGATGGACGAACGATAAAATGGCCGTTATTGAATAAAATTTCGATAGCTTTCTGCCATTGATAGATTGATTGGAAAGGACGAGAAGACAAAACAAATTACGGATGGAATTTGACGAGAATGACAGTCTCGAAAGTTGCGTCTGAATTCGAGGAATAAACAAGCCAGTCGGATAATTTTCAGATATCACTGCCAAATTGATATTTCATGGAATTGTTCAACCTGTTGGAATGATTGATGGTTTAATCAAACGTTTTGACAATTATTCAGACTTGAAGAACTAATCGTGATTTTAATCATTAAGTTGGCACTAATCTGCTAATTCTAAAGGTGAATTTGGATAATTTTTTCTGCAGCAATAGTTTTCGATTGTCTTGGATGAAATGCACGAGAAAAATTATACTTTTCATGGAGGTTTTGATATCGTTGGATCAAGTATAGTATTTGAATATTGTAGTAATGGAATGCGCATGTAAATTCACATATTAGTCGAGTTCATTGTACAGGAACTATTGGGACAGTGATTGCCAGAATTCACAGGTCATTGCAATAGTTCTAGTCCAATAAACCTCGAATTGTTATTGTTCCATATATTCGGCTATATTATGTATATATATATATATATATATATATATATATATATATATATATATATATATATATATATATATATATATATATATATATATATATATATATATATATATATATATATATATATTATTAAAGTGCTGACTTGGCTGAGACGAACTTACGTTCGACATTTTCGTGGACCTGATAGCGAGTCCTAGGAGAGTCTTAAAAGAGTGATGAGTATGAACCTCCAAATAAAGAAGGTTGAAGAGTAAAACCTTTGTTTTATTGAAAGGACCTAAGATCATCCTCACATGGCGATCCTGTCAATGCCATTATAAAAAGCAACTGAAAAAATTTATAAGGCGAGTTAGTGTTGTGAAATCGGCTTCGTTTGAGTGAAAAAAAAAGTATGTTTTAAAACTAGGACGACAATGAAGAGGAAGAAAAAAAAATGCTATCCAAAATGGAAAAATAAGAATAGCGACAGGAATAGAAAAAAAATAGTACTGGAAGCAGCCGAATCGGAAAATCAAAATCCAGCACAAACTATACAGAGGCAAGAAATAAGTCGTACAGAATGGGTTTTTATAAAAACTAAACAGTGATTGAATAAAAAATAGAATTATATAAAATGAACAAGAAAAATTCTTTCATAATTTGAAAAATTATCAAACAACTTTCCAGAGGAGCTGATTTTATGTATTCCACAACGAAAAGTCTGCACTCTTAATCCAACGATGTTAATTAAGTATATCTCTATTGATATAGTAGGGGAGCCCAAGCGGGGATTTTGGGATTTACTCGAGCGTGGCAGAATAACATATTGGGGGAAACCTTGCACCCTGTTGAGTATTCCCACCATACATGAACCCTCAATATGGGGGCGTTCGTCTAGGGCAGCCAATCAGATTAGTAAAAAGAAATCGTTCGTTCGAAAAACTCGAGCACGTCAGATTAAGGCAAGGTGAGTAAATTAGATGCAGAAGAGTATGCATTTCACTAATCTGACGATTTGCACGTGGCATAAGGAAATAAGAGACTGAAAAAGGTTGCAAAGAGAAAACGTCACCTTGACATTCTCGAGCACGGTTAAATTTTTATTTTTATTTCGAAGGAAATGTCATGATTTTCCTTTGCATTTTTGAATATGGGCGTTGAGTTTTGGTCTCGTACGGTCAACCCCACCATGCAAACTGGCAGATTAACTTACCTTCGTTATCAGAGACGATGTGGGGTGAATAAACTATTAATATCTGACGCGCTCGAGTAAATATATATAACGATTTTTTTTACATTTTTGAAGATCTGCACACGTTTCCCCTCCCGTGAAATGGTATACATCATATAACCTTTTTTTCGTTTTAGCATCTAATGTTCAAAATCCAAAAGGTCCCCATGACGCTTGAGTAAATCCCCATTTAGCATCTCGGGCTCCCCTATTAATAGACTCATTCGAATGCTACATTCAATACCTGCTGGAATCCAAAAAATATCGAAGTAGGTGCGATAGCGTGCTATCCTACCAATATGAATAATCTGTAGCATGTTTAATTTTTAGTTTTAATGAAAATGATCGTAAGTTATTGCACAAGTTCATCAAAATGACTGATAATTTTGAATGATAGGGCATCGCCTAAAAACAGTATTCGATTTCATAATTTGGGGAAAGAGCCCTCCATCTTCGGGGTTGGGTTCTTTTAAAGAAATGACCGAATAAAGTTTTTTTGAGACAGCACGGTCGAATGCAAGATTATGTGGTTATTTTGATGTACGAGTGTGATTCAAGAGGATTTTTTCTAAATAGGGTTTTGAAATAGATAGCTACATTTATATTTTTTATTGATATGAAAACAAGCGTGTAACTCTAGGCAAAATGATGATGCAAAAATACGTTTTTCCGTAAACGACGTGACGACTTTTTCAACCACAGTTCCTAATGTTGAAGTTTGATTTCACAAACGTCATTTTGTTTGTACTTTTTTTGTCCAGCCGTCAGCTTACAAATACACTTTTTTGTACGTTCACGGCAATTATATCGGGTTTTGAATCCGACATAATGTGATCTATAAGTAAAATTGTATATATTTTACTACAAGTTTTTTTTTATTTGCACATATACCCGCATCAACCGCTTTGGGTTATCAGCAGGGGAACATACACATAGTACCTGTCAATTTATATATTTTACTACAACATACACATAGTACATGTCAATTTATATATTTTACTATAACAAGTTATTTCTTAATACTCGGGTACTTACCAAAAACGCACACTTCTATAATGCGTAGATAAGTGACTTTAAATGTTTTTGACAATTATTTTGTTGAATTATCAAATTTGTGACATCTACAAAACCAGTGAGCAAAGGAATCTAGGTTAACGTTTTCTTACAACTAATCGTTTTTAAAAACATTATCTTAATTCTATCGTTTGAACACCGTTTGCGAAAAAAATCGCTTGTTTTATTCGGAGAAAAGCATTTTTGGTGGCTCGTCCGAAATTGAACATTTAGACTCGCCACAAAAAGTATCACTTTTACTCCTAATAAAACAATATACAATCTTTTAAATTTTTTCAAAAATTTTAATTGAAATTACTGTAGATACGTAAGATGCAATTATCGCAGTCCTCTTTCAGCTTATAGAGTGCAATTACCGCTGTAATTTATCGAGAATTTCACTCCTTTCATGGGATTTTGTATACATGAAGTAAATATTGTCCCAAATGAGTAGAAAAACTGTGATATACCTATTTCTTATCCTTATCTGAAAAATTGTAACTACAACTTCAATTTAAATTAAGGTTGTGTTTTCATAAATGATTTCTCAATTGCTTTTTTCACTATATTGATGTAATTTGTCCACACAAGCCTTAAAAACAGAATGCATTAATTGTCATTTGATTGTATATCCTTCGTTGTAGTAGTGAATAAATCCTCGAGATATAATTCCGTCCAGTTCAGGAACCTTGAGATATAAGCTATCATTTTCGAAATAGTGGCTCCGAAATGTCTGGGGCGCAACCTGCGATACCCAGGCATTGCTAAAATATATGTGCGTAGGAGCTATTATATGCAAACTAGAAACATCTACCTAGCGCTAATGAACTGGCTGCGTACGTGTATATGGAGCTTTAATCAAAATTAATCAGGAGAACATGCTCTGTATAGTGATCAGAATTTTGACTTAGCGTATATACGAGCTTCCAGTTGTTTTGAAGTAGTTAATAATATTTATGGATGTTATGCTGATTCCAGGCAACTACCATGTAAATGACTTCATCAGATGTCCATTGTTTGATATCACTGTACATTCTTGTATATGAAATACGATATACTTCATTTGAAGTAGCGAAAACGATTCTGGAATAGTAAATTTTATTTAAATAGCTATTATTGCTATCACCTTTGAAATGATAATCCTTGATATGATTGCCTTTTTGTACGGAAAATACTTAATGATATTTTTGAATCGATTGTATTCGAGATTTGAGTTCCAAATATTAGGAATCGATCAAAACATGATGTTAAATTTATTATTTTTTCTACAGTGAAAAAATAACCAGTTCAGTGGCAATTGTCTCCATATTATCGAAAACCTTTATAATGAAAACATATTTTCAATTTGAAATATCAAAATATCTGAATCTATAATGAATTTCACCACCACGCTGGCTTTATCAGACAGAAAAAAACAAAACAAGTGAGCACCACTCCGTCACTAATGTCGTATTTTACCTTCATAATTTGAATACAAATTTTGAATCTTAATGAATTATGTCAATTTGGAAGGACTGTGAAGATGAGCAAAAATTTGAAAATATACGAAAGGCATGAAATTGTTACATTCATGGAACGACATTTAAGAAAAATTAGTTTAAGTTTCCTAATGATGTTTCTTCAACATCAACTCGATTTACGTAACTAATGTAAACCCACAGTCTGCAGATGATGTGAAGGTGTGCAAAACCTCAAAAATATCTACATAAATATTGCGATAATCAGAAAAATCCAATTCAATTTTGAGGGTACTTGGAGTGCAAAATTTCATGTCTCCAAAGGTCCCTAGAAAGCAGAATTTATTATATATATTTCATAACAAATTTCCAAATATTATGTCACCCTACATGCAGTTCCCCAAAGTTCGGCAACTCCAACGTTTTGATTGAAATTTCACAAATCTTGATAGTTTTGTTGTGCCTCAAGAACAACGCCTTATACTACAATTATGCTCATTTTCTCCTCTAGGATGCAACATTCATCGTGAACATACAAGCGCACACACACACTCACACTCATATATAATTGGGACACCTGGTATATTTTCAGTTTTTTCCTCTCCATATGACATTTGTAACACAACCATGTATCAGTTCTTACTTTTTGTAACCGTTGTTTCATTTTTCTTTCGAAATGAATTTTTATTCTAGAGGGCGTTCAAATAAATAATTTCGGTAATAAAATGGCTCCCTTTACCGTCTTGGGACGTAGATTCGTGGTCGTGGCGTCGGACTTATTTTGTTTCAGTTGTATTGGTCACAGGCTACTCGATGATTTCAAATGTTATTTCAATCTCAATAGGATAGTTCATTTAAAGAAAGTTCTAAGGGTATGGGATTTCAAGTTTTCATCGAAAGTTTTCTTTTAACCTAATACCTAGAGTGCGGTATCAAATTAATCGTAATAAAATTATCTTTTTTTTCAACCCGACGAGCCACCATGTTGCCATTTGAAAAAAAAAAAATAATAAAAGTTTTAAAATCAAACGTCACATAGCTGAAACATATTCATCGGAAACAGTACAGTTGTATTTGAACATACCTTTTAGGACCGAAATTAGTTATTTAAACGCATTCATAGCTCTCTAGAATAAAAAATTCATTTCGAAAAAAGAATGAAAAAATGGTTTCAAAAAGTAGGTAACAAATGATACATGGTTGTATTCTAAATGTCATATGGAGAGGTGTAACCAGGGTCATACAAGGTGTCCAATTTGAAAGTTGATGTAACTTCCGGTGAAACCGGAAGTTGCATGAAGTTGAGTTACTTGTCAAAGAATGCAGTTTCATGCATTGAACAGATCCTCTAAATTTCATTTCATTATCTTCGAAAACAAAAAAGTTAAAGGGGCGAGCCACCTTCCGTGGACACCCGGTATATATGTATATATATATATATATATATATATATATATATATATATATATATATATATATATATATATATATATATATATATATATATATATATATATATATATATATATATATATATATATATATATATATATATATTATATATATATATATATATATGTTCAGAAAGATTTCCGCGGTCGGAAGTATTTGAAAAACTTGGTTCACGGAATGAACCGCGTAAAAGATTTGAAAAATCTCAAGATTTTTCAAATCTTTTACGCGGTTCATTCGTGAACCAAGTTTTTCAAATTATATATATATATATATATATATATATATATATATATATATATATATATATATATATATATATATATATATATATATATATATACATCACATCAAAAATCCTGGTGCAGAAAGTCTGAAGCGGATTTAAAAATCAATGATACGAATAATTTGCTCAATATTTTGAAGAGAAGAATAATGTTGGTAATGAAATGGCATGTATTCACAAAGTAAAACTGCTATTTGCATTTGTTATAAAATTGTCAATGTACTGTCTAATGAAAAAATATCTGTGTTCGCTTCGAGTAAATATTTTTCCGAAGGCTAAAAGCGCTTTTCCAGAAATGAATCAACCCTTGGGGGCCAAAAGTCTCGCATTATGCCTCCCCCCCCCCACCCCCCCCCCCCCCCACCCCCCCCCCCCCCCACCCCCCCCCCCCCCCACCCCCCCCCCCCCCCACCCCCCCCCCCCCCCACCCCCCCCAGGACTCTTCAGTAGTACCAGTTAAATTTTGAACGCGGTATCACGTTTAGTTTGTGTTTCCCGCGTGTTTTTGTAAGCAAGTTTTCTATACGTCGCGAAATGAGTGACCTAATTAAGAGGCACGCGCGGTTATCGAATTTTTTTGGGTTAAAACAAACGAAACCTCCGCGGAAATCTTTCGTAAACTTAAAAAACTCGTGTATGGAAGAATGATTCTCTGTCGAAAAACCTGCGTGTTCGAGTGGGCAAAGCGGTTCAGGGAGGACGTGTTTCGATAAGGACGATCCGAGGCCGGGCGCCGCGTCATCTCTCGGTACCCCCACCAAAATGTGATCGTATCCGCACGTTGGTAACATCAGACCGTCGGTTAACACTCCGAGAGTTGTCTACAAGTTTAAACATCAATAAGGGGAAACCATTAGGCAGATTTTACACGAGGAGCTAGACATGAGAAAGATTTGTGCAAAGATGTGCCGGGGAAAATGCTCACGTTGGACAAAAACCCACTTCGAATGTCCATCTGCAGTGACCTTTTAGGAGAAAAATTGAGACAGGATGGAGGGACTGAGATGAGTACTGTGGTAACCGGAGAATGATCTTGGATATTCGAGTACGATCCCGAAACGCGTAAGACCAGAGTCAGCAGTGGGTGGAAAAACCGGGGGGGAGCGCCCGAAGAAAGCCAGGATGTCCAAATCGAAAATGAAGTCCATGCTCGTAATTTTTTTGATATCAAAGGGTAATTCATCGAATACGTTCCAGAGGGACAAACAGTGACCGGACTGTACCTACAAGGTGTCCTTGAGCGGCTGAGGGCCCGTATTTTCCGCGTGAGGCCCGAACTCGCGGAGAATGGTTGGCTCTTGCATCATGACAATGCACTGCACATTCGTCCGATAACGATTTCGCGAGTTTTTTAGCCAAAAAAAAAGCATCGCAACGTTGCCCGCACCCCCCTACAGCCCCGACCTCGCTCCCTGCGACTTCTTCCCCTATTCCCAAAGATGAAGCAGTACCTGAAGGGGACCCCACGGCGGTGTACAGGAGGCGAAAGAAGCTGCGACGGTGGCGCTGAACACCCTAACTGAAGACGACTACCGTGGGTGCTTCGGGCGTGGGAGCGGAGGTGGAAGCGGTGCGTGGAACTCCAAGGGAGACTACTGTGAAGGATTATGATCGAAATTTCGCCGAAAATTAATTTAGCTGCCTCGGAGCTCGATTCCGGGTTTCAAATTGCATACCTCGTATATATATATATATATATATATATATATATATATATATATATATATATATATATATATATAAAATTATATATATAAATATATAATCTTTTGATAATTATTAGCAATAACTCGCTTGTTGAATCTCAAAAATCTCGATTTTATTAAAAAGTAGACGTTTCGCCACGAAATTCGTGGCTTTATCAAAAGTTTTGATAAAGCCACGAATGTCGTGGCGAAACGTCAACTTTTTAATAAAATCGAGATTTTTGAGATTCAACAAGCCTGTTATTGCTAATAATTATCAAAAGATTAGAAATAGTTCACAGGCAACAACAATTCGAATGAATAATTATATGTATATATATATATATATATATATATATATATATAAATATATATATATATATATATATATATATATATATATATATATATATATATATATATATATATATATATTTATATATTTCCGGTACATACTGGCAAATCCGGTACCTCCCATTGAAGCAAATGAGCTGAAGAAAGTATCTGAAGTTGTTCTCAAGGCAGAACTAAAGTAAAAAAAATTTGGTTAAATTTTTCCAATCGCTGACCTTTTTACGAAAGTTTTCCTTATTTCTTCGTGACTTTTGGAAAGTTACTCTACAGCACTACAGCTTCTGCAGATTGAGTTAGATGGTCGAAATTTGTTACCGACGCTAATTTAGTTAATCTTCAAATATGGTCCTTTGTGGGTTTCATCTTTTTTGCCCACCTGCGCTCGATGTGCGATGCATTTTCAATTTTTTTTTCCATGAAATTAATTATTTTTATTCAGTAAGCTATCAAGTCGTGATTTTTCAAACCATAACTCATTTCCTTAGAATCGCATGTAGACGCGATGCACTTCGTGTGAGAAATACGATTTTAATGGAAAATCACTACTGCTCATTCGTTAATTTATATTTTTCTGAAAACAAAGAACTTTTCGCTAAAGTTGGAAGTTCAAAAACAGTTCATACTTGCATTTTGTACGAATTTAAAATTCAGTATAAATACTAAACAAAACAACCCAGAAGATGTTTATTTATACACGAAATTCTCGATTTGTTCCATCTACACTATCATGTGGCAGAAGGTTCCAATTTTTTGATTTGAAATTGAGTAATAGAAAGATTCAACATAATATAATATTTTTCTATTCAAAATAGTTATTTATGTACAAGATTTTATTTTTCACGAAAAAATTATTTTATTATAATGAAAAATCGATTTTAAAATCGGTTTCTATACTTTCCATTTTCCTTCTCATAGTAGGCATATCATTTGTTGATATTTTGACGTTTGTGAATATTTTTGTTATCTTATCTAGGAAATGAAAATGAATTCACCCAAGAATATCATAGAAAATGCAGCCAAAGCTGCGAATAATTCATTGCCGGAAAAATCCAGAGTCGTATACCTACGACAAGAATTATGTGAGTATTTGATCAATGGAAGTTGCTTCATTTCTCCTCGTACAATTACCAGGCGTTATGATCCATTAATGCATAATGATTGTATTTATAGCAATCGTATCTAAGGTAAAATCAACATATAATATACAAGCGAAAAATAAAAAATGTTGATTACATTTGGGGAAGTACGTTACATACAACAAATTTAGTATTCCATTATATATATATAAAATAAATCATTCAACGAAGTAAACGAGTCCAGTATAAGAAGAGAAAATATAAAGGACAGGAGTAACATGATGAAATATGCAACGAGCAGGATAACTGAGAAAGAGGAGTATACTAATAAACAGACGATGTTGGAAAACTACAAACATGAACATGCATATACCTTTAATCCCTGTAATTACACATGTCGCAATTGGTGTAGAAATGTGGAAACCGGAACTATATAGTTATTTGTAATTATGATGAATATATGTTCCGCAGTTAAACATGAGAAGTCGCATTGTGTAAATTAACAAATTTCTGAGAGAAAACGAACTGCAAATTTATTCGTATGTGAAAATTTCAAGAATAATGAAACGGAACCGGTATGGAACTCTCATAATGATTAATTTGTACGAAACAAGAACGCTGAGAATTCATAGAGGAAACGTTTATTTTTTAATGAAAAACAATATTTGTGGGATGTTTGCTTTAGTTGAAAATTTGTTGGATCTCGTCGAAAGCGCTTCTCTTCATGCGAATAATATCTACATGTATATAAATTCAATATAGTTCATTCGAATTTAATTTGTATTATTCCAAGAATTACAGAATCATTCCGTATTGTATTTACTCTATGGTCATGTTGATTTTGCAACGTTTCTTGCATATGTGGTTCCTAGGTTCAATGCACCGTGGAACAAACAAATCAAAATGGAACGATGCAGTATAAATACTAAAATAATGAGTAGTACATCACATCAGTTCATACTTTGAGTCGTGCATTGGCAGTAATTTAGCAGATGAGATAACATATAATGTTAACGCTTGGCATGAATAAGGCTTAGTTTGGCTTTTGTGATGAAAATTCTACATATGCTACAGGTTGCTTGTCCTATCTCAATAGCATGTCATCACTGAAATAGAGGTAGTTTAACTCAAATACTCGGATAATTCTATTGAAAGGGGCCTCGGTAGACCAGCGGTGAGCGAGTACCGTCTTGTACCGTTTGTTGACCGAGGATGTGGGTTCGAGACCCACCTTGCTCTTGGGCGTTGTGTATGTCCTGAATTTAGTGGTTCTAGTTATGAGATTGAGTGTTGGGTAATGTACATTGTTTACAAGCCCATTGGCCGTTCGGAACTGGCGTTAAACTGTAGGTCCCTCGAGTTAAAAAAAAAATTCTATTGAATACAATAGGGAAGTTTAGGTCTTTATGTTGGTTACAAATTGCACAATCAAAGAATCACAATCTTTAGAGTATCCATTTTTTTCCATTGTTACTAAGATGTACGAGTTCATATCATATTGATATCTTTCAAGTGCTTCATATCTGTGAACCAGTAAAAGTTTCGATGTGACGATAAATTTGTTTCGTTTTTGAATTTTTTCTTTCCAAATTGTTTTAACGTTATTTTTCGATAGTCTGTTACAAATTTTGCTACTCAAATTAGGCACATAATTTATTGGGAATTATTTTTGTTCTTCAAAAGCAAAATTTGTAACAGACTATCGAAAAATAACGTTAAAACAATTTGTACAAATCTACCAAGTCATTCTTGGTCAATAATAAAGAAAAATCTAACATCGCAGAAAATAGTGGTGTTTACAAAATATTTTGCTACGAATGTCCTGCTTTCTATATTGGACAGACAGGAAGGAATATAAATATTCGTGTTGAAGAACATAAGAAGTCAATTTTACAAAACAAAAACACCACTGGCTTCTCTGAGCATTATATAAAATTCAATCACTTCTTGGATTTCAACAAAACCAAATTGTTACATTCAGGGAACAAAGGAAAGCGCCTTGACCTCCTTGAAATTCTCGAAATAAGTTCCGCCCATAATAGTCAATTACCCCTTGTAAACGAACAAATTGGTTTTCAGGTATCACCTTTGCTTTTGTCTGTCTTATAAAATACGATGTAATACTCTCCTGTATTCAGTCTTGATAATGAGTTCATAACTCGAAACATGTCGACTTTTCTTTACTGCTAAATACAGTATCTAAATATTTTTTTATATTGTGAAACATAAGCCAAGTGTTTTTTATTTTGAAGTTTATACTTTATTCTTTATGATGTTTCACCAAGTGATGTGCGAGAATTCAATCTCAGTTACTATTTTCTTCATTATCCCAATCACTTACCCACTAATTAGAAAAATTGATAATGATTACGAAATATTCTAAATAGCGACGGTCCTCTAAGTAGCTTTGTAGTTATCAAATAATGCGTTATGCTGTTCTTATATTTTCAGGTAATATGAAGCAGTGGGTGGCTATGCAAAGGTCTATTCTGTGACTAATTTTCAATTTCAAATGTTCTTTATGTCTGTTAGTGTAGGATCGATCCATATAACCTATTCGGAATGTGTTGTCTAACTCTTATACTCACAAGTAAGATATAAAAACTATCACTTTTCAACAACAGAATGAAAAATTTTTGAATGAATTACCGATCTCAATATCAATAGTTCTTGATCTATTATAATAATGTAGACTTCCAATGAGTTACAGAAACTTGTATGTCTTATAACTCCTTGTAATATTTCAACATTTATCGTATTTTGATTTAGGTCGAAAGTGAACAATTCGTTCTTCTTATTCATTCAGAATTTTAACATTTCTGTCTTTAAGCAGCTGCGACCGCGTCCACCATGAGCGAAAAAATAATTTAACTTCCGTATCACACCAACAATAATATTCTACACATTTCACGCTTTATATTAAAGTCAAGTCACGTATTCAAAATCTCCCCCAATTCCCGAACTGGAAGCCATCAAATATCTCTGTGATATATCATTTCCTATCCTTTTCAATAGATTCTTCTTTCACTGAATTTGAGATTCTGAAAAATGTAGATATATATGAGAAAAGCAATCATCGCGTTTTGCATTCGGCCCCCATATTCGTCAGGAATTGATTACACTAACCCACATATAAGAAAGGAGTCCGGTTTTGAAAACCCGGTGGTATCTAAGCTGAATTACATACGAAACGGTTGATATTGCCGACAATTTTCTTCTTTTTTGTAACTTTTGTCGGTATCCCCCTCTGAATTATACATTCTTGCGTACTCTATATAAAAAGGGGAAAATGCATCGAGGATTCCTTTATATTATCGTAAACTTCGTGAAGATTCTTTCTGGGGATTAAAAGAAAAGTTAAAGGAAAATATAGAACACACTGTTCTGCATATTTTTTACTTTTGTGATTGCTTTAAAGTTCGAAGAAGGATAATCTGAGTTGCTCATTATTATGATTATGTCCTAAATAAATTAATCCTTCAACAAATATTTTGTCCAAAACTGAAATCTATGGAAATAGGGGTAGGGAAAGAACAAATGAATAGGATGTAGTGGTTTTTCAAAAAAAATTTGGATAAATGCCATAGACAAATGAGCAGTATAAGGCCAAACGTTGTCATGCACAAGATTTCATTTCTCTAATAAATACGGAAGATATCTCATAAATCCTTATAGTCCGGGGAAGTAAGTATATAGAGAGGAAACATTAAAAAGTAGGGGTCATAATTTTTTTTAAGTAAGTACACTGACCCCTCATCGCTTTCCTAAATTTCTGACCAAATCCCGTGAATGCTCGAAACACAGCTGAATGAATGAATAAATGAATGAAAATACGTTTATTCAAAATTTCTGGGGGGATGGGGTACATTTTGTTATCTAGCTAAATATTTCATTGTGGGAAGTTATAAGGTTTTGCAACCTTCTTCAACCCTGGCTTTACTTAATTAATTCTCTAACATTTACAATATTAATAAAAATCCTAATTTTCCTATCGGGGAATGCGGCTGCGGCCGACTTTTTTGCTAATTACGTGCCATTCGGTCCAAGGTCAATATATTTCAACTGACATTAGATGGTAACACACAGCTTGCAAGCACATTTGAAAGCACTAAAATTCGATGATTTTTTGCTTATAACTTTTTCTGATGTACTCGCACAAAAAAATCGTAGAAATCAAATTCACAGTAAATTTTATGCCCTACACGATGACGTAAGTCGACTTTTGAAATGAAAATTTTTTCGACTCAAAATTTTCCAAAAAATGAAAATTGTTTCGAAAGGTCGTGTTTTAACTGGCAACCATACTGAAAATAACCATATCGAGATCGAAACATAGGGAAACATAGATGGTGTGCTATAAAAAATTTACGTATTTTCAGATTTGGAAAATTCAAAATGGCGGCCGCAAAAATCGAATATATATGCTTTTTTTTCAATCACGCTTCCTCTTGAAAACATTAACGATATCGAAACGCGGTTGGTTGCAATCGATAGGGGAAAAGTTGTAGTTTTAGGCATAAAATAAAAAAAAAAATTATAAATTTATTTGCATAACTTTTTTTAAAAATGTATCAAAAAAAATTTTGTTTGTTGAGTTTTTCCTCATTTTTGCATTGAAAAATAAAATCAATCATTATGCTCATACTCGAAATGTATTTGCCGTTGAAAAACACGTATTTAAAAAAAATTGTTCAAATACAATAATCAGAAGCCGAGATATAGAAGCACAAAGTTCGCTTCGTACTGTGACCATACTATCTGTTTTCTGTATTAGTGAAGACCCGTTGGGGTGCTCGGCGACAATGGTCTCCCCACCACTACGCCGAGCAGCTGCCGTGTTAATATTCGGGCGAACGCGGCAAGACTACTGATTTATTTTTGATGCAGCCAGTGACCCAACGTTCTTTTAAATCTGTATTTACTCACCACACAGGTGAAGCAATCTAATGCAACAATAAGAATTTGAAAATTTTCAATAGTATGGTCACAGTACGAAGCGAACTTTGAGCTTCTATATCTCGGCTTCTAATTATTGTATTTAAACAATTTTTTTTTTTAAATACGCATTTTTTAACGGCAAATACATTTCGAGTATGAGTATAATGATTGACCTTATTTTTCAATGCAAAAATGAGGAAAAACTCAACAAACAAAATTTTTTTTTAAATTAATTTTTGAAAAAAGTTATGTAAAAAAATTCATAAAATTTTTTTTTATTTCATGCCTAAAACTACAACCTTTTTCCTATCGATTGCAACCAACCGCGTTTCGATATCGTTAATGTTTTCAAGAGGAAGCGTGATTGAAAAAAAGCATATATATTCGATTTTTTCGGCCGCCATTTTGAATTTTCCAAATCTGAAAATACGTAAATTTTTTATAGCACACTATCTATGTTTCCCTATGTTTTGATCTCGATATGGTTATTTCCAGTATGGTTGCCGGTTAAAACACGACCTTTCGAAACAATTTTAATTTTTTGGAAAATTTTGAGTCGAAAAAATTTTCATTTCAAAAGTCGACTCACGTCATCGTGTGGGGCACAAAATTTATTGTGAATTTGATTTTCACGATTTTTTTGTGCGAGTACATCAGAAAAAGTTATAAGCAAAAAATCATCGAATTTTAGTGCTTTCAAATGTGCTTGCAAGCTGTGTTTCGAGCTTTCACGGGATTTGGTCAGAAATTTAGGAAAGCGATGAAGGGTCAGTGCACTTACTTGAAAAAAATTATGACCGCTACTTTTTTCATTTTTCTCGTTGATAGATTTTTTGATGTTACTTCCCCGGACTATTATAATATCTGAATTTTAAAATACCAGGAAAATTAGCTCTAGAAATCTAAAAGCCAGCTAGCATTTATGATAATATAAAATTTTACGAGTACCCTTATTTCAAGAACGCAATAGCTCTGATAGAGTCACTTAAGTCAGTCAGTAATTATAGTTTCCAGTAGTTTCCAATACCTGAGTCTCATTTCATAAAGTTGATAATATCTATTCAAAATTCTACTTATCATACTCATTTCACTCGTTTTGGGTTTTCTATTTCAGTGTTTTACTGCAAGTTTTGTATGAGCTCACCTATTTTGAAATACCAGTGTAATATTCGAAATAAATACTTTACGTGACTGTTCACTAAAAAATTTCTCAACATATTTCAGGTACCTATTCTGATCATTATCTTCACGATAAGATAGTTTCCCGAAATGAAAGAGAATAGTTTTTATTCAATACATATAGTAGAACTTCAAACAAATTTATTAATAGAATTAATTTTAATTCCTTTTTTAAAATGCCCATGCAGCAGTACTGAGTACAATGTACTTGTTAATCGAAATCAATACCATCCTCACAATATAACTCATATTCATAAACATGTTCTGCTTATCAAGAGAGGATTCTGAAACTGTTTAAGAAATTGATGAAATATATCTATTGTATATTATTGATTACGTTCAAAGATTAAGTACTACGGTTGAGTCATGTGGATTATGGAAGCATTTTGAGAGCGTTTTCTATCGTGCACACAACCGAAACTGTGAAATACTAAGTTTGGACATATATACAGCTGTTATACAGTTTCATATGTGCCTCGATTGTCCTAAAGCTTCTTGCATGTCCAAGACGCATGGTCACTTATATTTCCTATAATTGCTTGTTAATAGCGCTGTGATTTCTACTTTTCTCATTGTTAACATGGTCAGTATTAAAAGTTGAGTGACACTAACATGATGTGACCAGAAGGCAATTTTTTTTTTGGGATTTGCGAATATTGATAACAATAAATGAAGACAACAAATTTTATTGCTAAACGAAAATCTGAATTTTGAATTACATGCTGATTATAAATACTGCCTATCCAATGTTTGGTACTCTCAACGCTACACTAAGCGTTGTTGTTCGAAATAATTTTTCCACCGAATTTTAATTCTTAATTTTATCAAATCTGAGAAAACATGTATGAATGAACCTCAAAACATTATGAACAGAGAACTGAGAGTAATTTCGATGTTTAAAAAAACACACCTATCAATCTTAAGTTGGTAATATTAAATTTGATGAGTGTAGGAGTTTAGGGCCTTTAAATATATAAATATATAAGATGAAAACCACAATATTTGGTTGAGTAATTGAGGGTTGTCAATAACATTCATGGGTATGAAAGACTTAGCGCATAATAGATGATGCATAATAAGTCCACATATTAAAACAGGGTATGAGATTGTTTAGTAACTCAATTGCTGCTATGAGAAACTGTAGTTTCCTGAAGAATTTCCGAAGTTTTTTGAAAGTATTGATATTTCAGTTATCGGAAGTTGAGTGGATTATAAATATAAATGAACAATTCAACTTGGAAATTGCTTTATAATAGCTTCATTAAACCGCATTTTACATATTTGATTTTTAAATGAGGTATAGCTTCATGTTATGTTCTGTAAAGTCCACGAAGAGTGCAAAATAGATCTCAAAATTATATTTCAGTAGAGGTTTATAAAGTAACGAAGCTGATGAAAATTGAAACTATCAGAATATTTGAGCAGGTTAAACTTATTTATAGCATTAAAAGGAAATTATTGAAACCAAATACTATGTTAGAACAAAATGAGCATTATCATATACAGAAGCATATGTACATATAACTCTTTTCCTGAGCATCTGGTAAATGTAAACAAAATACAAATATTGTGCCATAGTTTCAAATTGCACGTAAATGAATAGTCCAGACTCACTAATCAAGCCTAGAGGGAAGTGTTATTTTTGTTCATTTTTGTTTTTTCCTTAAGACGATACATTTTAATTATTTATTAGAGTGATATGGATATGGATCAACTGTGTAGGCCCTGGTGGCGGCTTGTTTTGTAAACCGTTTTGGGGTCAGAAATGAAGTTTCCATTCATAAATATATTTTAAATGGTTTCATTTTGAATAAAATTTATTTTTATCAAATTCCATTATTTACATCTTCCACAGTATGAATTATTCAATGAAAAAAAGAGAACAAAATGTAAACAAAGCTTGAAAATTCAAAGCAAATCGATCGAAAGATTTTCCTGTATGAAATTACTGCATATTACAGTTGAAACTTCTGATATATATATATCACATTTTCAAATTAACTCAAACAACTTTGCGTTAAAAATTTGGTCTCTTTGAAATGCAAGGACTCTCGTTAAAGTTTATTTCGATTCCGGTCGAACAAAAAATTCGGAATATTTTCTGTGTACACATTGGCATCCATTTTTGAATAAATGTGATCCCGGTATTTCAGGTCATAAAACCGAAAAAAACTTTATTCAACCCTTTCTCACTATACAAGTTTTAATCAATGGTAATTTCATATCTAGTAAATGAATATTGGAACAGAAATTATTTTCAGAATATGACTATTGAATGATCGAGATAAATTCGAAAACTCACTTCATGTAATTGAAATAATATTTTATTCTAGGAATATTATTAGAAAAACACATGTTTGATTCAAACGGTTATTATAATTGAATCTATGACGCGAATTTTTGCCACACGGTGGCTTCATTAGACGGAATAAAATAAAAAAAAACTTGATATCACAGTTTATAGAAATTTCAGTAAGAAAAACGGTTGTAATAAGAAATTAATTAGTGGAGAAATGGGTAAGCGATCCTTCTGGCAGAAATTAATTAAAATATTGAATATATTTCGCAGGTTTGAATATCGATTAATTTTTTTAATGAGCTATCAGAATTCTAATACTTTGATTTCTAGATTTCAATCCTCTACTCCTACCTTTTTAAATTAGGAATTCTGTATTGAATGAATGATTCTCCTCCAATAAATTATTGGAATAGTAAGAATCTTTCTAATTGTTTGCAAAACAGCGGCAGAGGTTCCGATGTATTTTTTGATATACACTTTGTTGCAATCATAACATAAAAATTCATTGACACCTAATTTCGAGAATTTATCTGTTAGTGGGCTGAAGAATTGTTTGTATGGTATGTGATATTGATATCATGATGTGAAAAAAATTATGTCAATTTTTCACGAGTGTTAAGGATATAAGTTATATTGAAATGAATTGGCATTTACTTGGTGAAAGCTCATATTCATAACTTCATAAAGAAATAAAAACTAACTTTTCACAGGTTGAAAAAACTAATTTTCGAAAAGAATTGAATATAATTAAACAAATGGCAGTAAATAATCGTTATTCACCTAATATGACTCAAAGTCTCTTTCAGAAGGAAAAATACAAAATGGCAATTGCAGAAGTTTACCCACTTATATCTGAGAAAAGTACAGTATTTAACAGTGCAACATACTTGGGCAAACCGTCCGAAAACCTGAAATTGTTTCTTTATAAACAAAATTTCGAAGTTTTATATAAAACCAACAATAGCAAAGGAAACAACAAATCGAAATTTCATAGAGATAAAATACTGATGTTTATAGAATTAACTGTAACGATAGGGAAACATTCTTTACAGGACGTTCAATAATAAATTTCAAAATTCGAATACACGACCACTAATTTAGCTATATCAAGTAGAACACTGACCTCAATTATGCGTGCTATCTTATTCAAGAAAACCATACCTTTAATCATAATAATAATATATTATTAGATGTTTTGACGAAACGCGTTTACTCAATATATATTATTTCAATCTGTGAGAAGTTATAATTATACTTCTTGTTAACATCTGTGGAAAGCGAAATGTTTTGTTTGATTGCTAAATAAAAATTTTATTTGATAATATTATTGCATTGTTGGCAGCAGTCAGCTTTATAATTTTCATTTCTATAAATAGCAGATTGCTACCATAATGTTTGAAAGAAATTTAATATTTTAGCTTATAACGTCAATGAAAAAGTGATAGCAGTTTTTACATTTTTACTGCATCTCTCTAGTTGAAAAATATTCAAAAATTTTATCATCTGAATGCCATTTCGATTTATTTCACTTCTTAAAACCACCTTTCATAATTTTCCGATTTCCTATAATTTTATTATGAGTGAAATTTAAGGAGTGCTTCTTTTGTCACATTTAATCAATCAGTTAAAGTACAAATGAAAAAAAATGGATTGTACGAAAATCAATATTTAAGAAGAACTACGATATTTTCATTATTTATTGTAAAGTGATTCTCTTTTCCGGCATACCATATTTGATATGTTCCAAACACTAGATAGTTAATGGATGAACTTCAATGAAGCGTCCTAATCCAGATTGTGCGGAAAAAATTCGCTCGTTCTATTCTATCTGATTCCTCTACAAATTTAATGTAAAGACAACGCAAAGGATAAAAGAACATGAACAAAAAATTGTGAAAGCTTTCGTCGAGATCCAAGTAGCAGTAAAAAGTATATTGTGAGAACTCCAATTCTCCTTTGAAAATATTCGAAAAATAAAAATTGGCTCCTTCAATTCTATTTTGGTTTGAGGAAAATCTATAACAAATGTTATTCCCATTTCGATTTTTATTTATATTAATTCAAGATATCCAAACATTTACTGAAAGAAACCAAAAACTATTTTACTGTTAATTTCCAGGGGTCACACAAGTGAGTAGAATTCTGCTAAGCAAAACAGGTTTTTCCATCACACATTATTGATCCTCAGTTCATTCCCTTACTGTTCTTGTTCGAGATTTGTTTTATTCTCATGTTGGATCTATATGGAATCATGTATGTAATTATTGTGTATCATGAAAACACAAGTTTATCACCACCATTAGATACCATAAAATAATCTCAACTAACTATATAAACAATGTTTACTTTAAATGTTCAAATATTGATTAGTAACTAGATGACAAGTTCAAAAAAGATTGAAAAATAAAGCTGAAGAAATAAATTCAAAAAATTAGTAGGTGAATCAAATTCAATGGAAGTTTCTGAAAAAAAAAATGTAATGTGATAAGTGAATAGTAAAACGGAAAATTATTATAAATTGATATAAACAACGCTTCAGCTAGTTGGGTATCTCTAACCACCGTTCTCAAGCGTATAATAAAGTATGCACTCAAGAATAATAATTTTCCTCTTTGAGTTTCACTATTTCCTAACTTATTATTTACTAATCTCATTTTATTATTTTCTCAGAAAGTTTCATCCAATATTATTCACCTACTAGTTTTTTCAATTTATTTTTTCAGCTATATTTATCATCAATTTCAATTTTTTTTAGACTTTTCATCTATTTACTAATCTATATTTGTTTTTATTTTTTGAAGATACTTTATAGAAAAAGAAATTTTATAATTCTACAAATGAAGTACATACACCATATCTACATGTTTCGGCTACCTATTTATCCTCAGAGCTATTGAATTATAAGTCCCGTATTCTGAAACGGACGAACGGAGTCTGTCCCTAAATACTTTCATAATCTTCTAAAGATACGATACTCTTTTTTGACACGAATTTGTGAGAAAAAATAACAAGAGAGGTCTACATTCTGCGAGATAGATGGCAGACGTTGAAACGGCTTTGCGAGTTTGGAAAGCTGTGGATCGATAACTAAGCTGGAACCGCCCGACCCAGTGGACCGATCGCTGCTTCCGACGCCATCGTCTAGTAAAAATGAGCAACTATTTAGAAACCAAAATCTTTTTTAATGCGATCAATCTTGTGTTCAATGAGAACTCTCCTAGATGCAATGAACACAGAGACGAGGAAAACTATTTCCAAACTCTTCTTACATTCGCTTATAAATGGACAATCTATCACGTGTTGCAGTGAGATGAAACATATTCAGAATAACATAATTAAAAGGATTCGTTTCGTCAACTCAATTTACATCATCAAGCGAAAACAAGAATATTGTTTCCACTTTAAGAATTTCGTGAATTTTGAGATGAGGTTTGACGTACTAGTATGACGAAGGCTTCATTACATCATCAATAAATAGGACATAAGTAATAGTGAATGTTTATTTGAAATATTTTTCATGTCGAGGATAAAAAACACTGCTCCGTGTAAATTTTTCCATTTGCTTGTAATCTTTTATTGTTCAAATTGACTATTTCATTCGAACCCATTAAAAATCAATCACACAAAAGTTATTAGTATTTACACGAAAATTAAGAGAATTTCTATTTAGGAATCGAGCAAATTAAATGAAATAATATTTTTTTGATATTGGTATATTATTACAAATAAACTAAAAAATTTAAAAAAAAATATTTGTCGCAGAATAGTGAGTCGGTGTCCGTATAGAAGATTTTAATGTAATTTTTCAGAACTTTCGAGCCTGTAATCTTGTTTCACTAAAAATTACGTTTCGTTTCACATAAACAATACAGAATAGCTAAAATAATCTTTCCGAATATAATTTGCAGCGCTTCGTGGATTCCAGGATATAAGTACCAACACAAATTTGTATCGCTAATTCCGCCAAACTTTTCCCCATTTCACCAAGAACTACGGGAATACATTCGAGTCGAATTGAAAGTTTAAATCAGTGACATGGAACGAATTAAACTTAGGCAGTTCCAGTAAGTCCGGGTATTTCGCTCTCTCCGTTGTATTTGCATAATACGCAACCTGGAAAACCAGCCGCGTCTAATGCGATGCACATACGAGCTAAGAAAAACTCGAGAAACTCGCAAGAATTTCATATCTCCCGTATAGGGACAAGACTCGACGTTTCTGAGGCGTCGGGTTCTTATTCAGGACGTTCAGGCACAACTACGTAATAAATACAGAAATATAAGTTCATGTTTCACGAAGAATGTACATTGGTTTTATTTATGTTGCTAGAAAACATAAATACTTATATACAAGGAACCGGAAAAGCTTTGAGGTTCGCATTCTTCTTCTTTTTATTTTATTTTTACGCTCCATAAAACTGTCGTTACTCAGTCCGACTGATTTACCGCAATTCTTCATGTTCACTTGGATATTATACTATAGTAATCCAGCTATTTGGTTATTTGAACTGGAAAAACATTGCTGAAGAATTTTTCTTATCTACATATATGTTTTTTGGGATGCTGAATCTGAAAATCCATCGACTAATTCGGGTATGGCTTGACCATAAAAATGCAAAAAAATTTCGAAACGATGCATCCTAGAGAAAAAAACACTTTCACCATAAAGAAAGATGATGAAATTTTTTTGTTGAAATTTATATTTGATCTTTTTTCAATGTTAGCACGTTTTGCTTTGAATTACAAGTGTCCATTTGAAGGAGATCTATACAGTGGATTCGATTTTGATTTTAAACCCACAGATTTAAATCCACTTTTAGAGCCCGTGGACTGACTGTAGGATTTGAAAAACTGAAATACAAAGATTTTGAATAATCTTTAACGCACCAAACGAACAAGCTGGTTCTAGTATTATTTTTCAGGAATTCATAAGCTTTATTTTCATTCAAATGATTTTTCCATAGGATGTGGCATTTTGGAGTTATAAATTGAAAACTAACACAGTTATATATAATCGACAACTGTATTTTCAGATTCAGCACTACAAAAAACATATAGATCCGTCGAAAAGTATTCTGTAGCAATTTCTTCCAGAATCTACGTTATCTCCAAATAATAGAGGTAAGAAATCATTTTACTTTTACTATGCGAAATCAATGATTGCTCACTTAAGCATAGTGGGATCACGACTATGAGACAGATATCCGCGTGAAGCAGTCTCGTGGTTTTCGCTATACGCACCGCATGTGTTCGAAATTGTATTAGAGCTGACAAATAGCTACAAGAATTGAATTCCACACGAACGACGCTGCGAGCATAGCTAGCTCCATATAGAAAGAGTCCATTCAGTAGTAATTGATATAAAAACAAATATCAAATCAATTAATTCCATTCAGGGTATCGATTTCTATTGATATAGACGAGTGAACTACTTATCCAAATTCCTTTTTGCCTCTGTTATATTCGATGGGGATTAAATTATCCAATTATCTACGTAAAAGAGCGTATCAAAAAGTTCGGGAAATCGTAATTCTACAGCGCAATTAATGCGCCAATTACATAAAACTCAATCAACTCTATAATGTTTATCGACTGCTTGAGGACTCAGCGAAATTGATTAAAGAACTTAGTGAAAATAAGGAGGAGAATAAACCGTCCGGCTAATAAGAAAACAGATTAACTGAAGAGGTCATCTATCTTCTTGCCTCAGCCTTCGTTGACCCTTTTATTTTCTCATCTCGTTAAGGAAAAATCAGAGAGGAATACAAATGGTTTTTCCTAATGTATTGTGAAGACTGATCACTTTTTCTATCAATTTCATTATTTGACCCAGAAGATAAATGTGAAATAAATAGCGAAAATGCAGTGAAGTAAAATAACATCGTGTGTTTCATCGAAACCAGATAGAAGAACCAGAAACAGATAGAAAACGGTTTTTCTATATTCGAACCAGAATAAAAAAGAAATTTCGTTTAATATTCACCGGAACTTCACATTCATAGACAATCATATATTATCCGTAAATTCACATACAGGAAGTCAAAGACATCGAGCATTATTCCAAAACAGAACTCAGCAGAACTACTCAAAATCAAATAAATTGCTTAGAAAATAGCAAAATTTTACTCATTGAAAATCTAAAACTTTGAAAATATTCAGCCATTGCGTTGAACAACATAGTCGGCTATTACGTAGAATAGAATCAACGATGTTATTCTTCTCGGTCTCTAGGGTAGTATTTTTTTTTCCGTCGTTTTCGTTTTTCTTCACATACAAACTATTATCCCACTATATCAATTACAAGGCAGTGAAGATGAACACAGCCTTGAAAACAGTTGAAAGACATTTCCTTAACACTTACTTCATCCACGTAAGAATTTTTAACCCTCCAACTCAACCTGGAAAAGCGGTTGAAATGCCCAAAATCTCAAAACCCACGAAAAAAAATGCGTGTGAATTGAGTTTTCTACGTTTGGCGTTTCTGTTTGTACTGAAGGGGGATCCCATTGGTTGCCAGTGAATGGCGATGAATATAATTTATTCGTATGTCAGTGTTCAATGTGGTTGCTCTCTGGGTCGATGGACGGTACAATACTGATAGGCTCTTTAAAGAGCGAAACAGACAGTCAAGTCTTTCTATCGTTTGTATCGCTGATATTTATAACATTCTTTCTTTGAGGATGAATGGAAATATCATGTCGTCGAATCTCATGAAATTAGTTTCCTTAGAGAGTTGATTTGATTAATCATCAATTTTTGAAATGAAGTATTTCAGGATAAATATTATTTATAGACCAAAAATTATACGAACTGTGGAAAAGCAGCATTAATGTGTAAATACAGATAAATATCGTCTTTTTTAGCGCCACCCATGAATCGGTGTTATTAATTTGTGAAGACTGACTTTTTACACGACCTTTGCATAAGTAAATTTCTCAGTTCCCTATTGAAATCCGAGAATTCGTTTTTCATTATGCCACCGCGTTCCAAACCGGCAAAATAATGAAGGCACAACGATTCTGTAGCAATTTTCATGCTCAAAAGCAGAGCACGACGGATAGGATCCAATTTGGTGCCCAAATGAGTGCCGCCTTTATTATATGTTCGACATCTATGTGTGTGTGTGTGTGTTTCCTCGCATCCTTTGTGAGTAATTCGAGACGCCGGATTGAATTTATAATTTTGACTTTACGGAGCATGTTTGCGGAGGTTAACAGATCCGACGATGAGGAAGCATTCCTTTTCAGCTTTCCCGAGCGAGAATTTTGGCAAATTAACCGGTCATTTGGGAACTGAAGATGGAGATTGGTTTACTTTGAAGCTGATGTATAGCGTGTACTGATTTGTTGATGGCTTGATCACATTAACTAGAGATTTCTGAAATACATGCAAATGAACGATTTGACTTTAATAAATTGAAAATGAATACTATGGTATAGTTTTTATTTTATTTCTCCAATCGCTGATATTACTTAGATATTGCGTGTTCATTTATATATTTTTCATGGAACATATAAGCATCTTTCGAGGAAGAACTAATCCATAAGGTATTTCTTCCGGTCATTTGGGAACTGAAGATGGAGATTGGTTTACTTTGAAGCTGCTGTATAGCATATATTGATTTGTTGATGGCTTGATATCATTGACTAGAGATTTCTGAAATACATGCAAATGAACGATTTGAATTCAATAAATTGAAAATGAATATTAATCTAATCAAAATTTGGGAAAATTTTTACGTAGGCATGACTTGTTTTTTCGTGGTTTTTAAAATTTTTTCAACTCCACAACTTCTGCAGATTCACTTAGAGGGTTGGAATTTGGTAATAGTTCGAGTTCATGTTAAAATACGTGTTCTGGACCTCAATCCTCTTAACATCATGGTAAGGAGAACTGCTTGGGGAGAAAACCTTAGGTTGGCTAAAGTCGGACTCAAAGGTGCTGCACACGGTGCAAGGGACTCAACCCTAACCGTTAGTGCACACCTTGCTGACCTCTCAACTGACGAAATTACCAGGAAATTTAGTTCCGAGAAATTATTTCGAACGGAACTGAATACCAAGAAGGAATGGAGCATAGAATCCATTCGAGCACTGAAGAAGAATACCATAGCATGGTATACGGACGGGTCTAAAACCCTCAATAAGGCTGAAGAAGAAATGAGAGAAACACATTGGCAAAGACTTCCAGGGCTGAGGCAGGCCAAAGATCTCCTCGGCAAGTTCAACCGAGCAAGATCGAAAACACTGATCAACCTCAGCAAAACTAGTCTAAAGACAATCACAGGATTTCTAACGGGGCATTTCAGACTCAAAGAACACCTAAGGAATCTAGGCTTGGAAGGGGACAGCACCTGCAGATTCTGCAAGGAACGTCCAGAAACACTCCACCATATACTAATGGAGTGCTATGCTGTACACCATGAAAGACTGAACACACTGGGATCATACCAGCTGACTGTAGAAGAAATACCACGAATAGACCTCCTTAAAATCCTCAAATTCCTGGTATTGAGGCTTAAGGGGCTGCTGTAAAACAAAAACACATCGGGAAGCAGAAGAAGATGGGGCAAAATAGATCTAATGAGGTCGCAGCGCATCGATCACCATCCACACCTACCAATACCAATACCAATACCAAAATACGATCGTTTGTGTGTTTCAAGTCTTTTTCTCAATCGCGCTGCATGGAGCTGTACATGCACGCTATCAGCACGGTATGCACTTCACAAATTTGATAATGTTTAGAATAAAATATTTATTTCTAATTTTCGTAACGATTTGCCATTCGAAAAAGTTCTTCAGATAATCTTTCGAGTAAAATTGTATGATTTACATCGTCCACTGAATCGAATATTCAGCAGGTCTGAACCTCCCTTATTTTTTCATAGCATGACACAATTTATAGATCTGGCAAATTGAGACCATGTGCCTGAAATATCACTTAGTTTCCCTGACTACCTCCTGAAGATGGCTTCGCAAAAAAGCCGTAACTTCGAGATTCTACATATTTCCTTGAACACCATTTATTACAAATCCCAAAATACCCACAACTTGGATATCGACAACTATAAGTTGTCGATAAATTAGCATTCCGTCTAATTTTCTAGTCAATCTTGATTAATCACCCCTCAATAGGATTTCGAAATTGCCTCGCTTATCTGCGATAGGATCTATTTCCGAATTTGGCATGTTTGCGAATTAATCCTAAACCAGAGAGTTTCTGGATGCAAAAACTAAGTGAATCTATGTTCTCCATTCGTTATGCGACTCAATTGGAAGTTGGCCAGGAATCGAAACAGATGCATGGAAGTTTTTGTCATAGAGCAATAATTTCACGAATCGATTCCACAGTCTAGGAAAGAGTTAGTTTTTATGATTAATGTTAATAGAAACCCGTCCAATTTTCGTAATATTCGGACGACGAATCGTCCCCAACATTTACAAATGGTACGACTTGATGAGATTATCAATCGATTGTTCGAATATTTCAGTAAGACTCCACCAATACTTACAAATTTCT
This sequence comes from Cynegetis impunctata, assembly GCA_030704885.1. Taxonomy (NCBI): domain Eukaryota; kingdom Metazoa; phylum Arthropoda; class Insecta; order Coleoptera; family Coccinellidae; genus Cynegetis; species Cynegetis impunctata. Next base: position 632,358 of record JARQZK010003635.1, read on the forward strand.
CTAGTACGTACGTTTCGAAAAACATCTATCATAAACTGAATTTTATTTTGAAATTAATGCTGAGAGTCATTCTTAGCATTAGAGTCCAAAGAGTAGAAATTTTCATTTTATTTGCCAATTCGGCAAAATAAGCTATTGAAACATCAATATTTCATTCCAAGAAGAGAACGTAAGCCTGTTGAGCCTTTTTGAAGTTTGTGGTAAGAAATCTAATGTTGTTACCTTAGCAGCATCTATTATGCTTGGAGGAGTTAACTCCACATCACTTTCACTTTCCATCATATTGAAATTATTCTAAAATTGAAGCTATTAAATGCGTGATAACTGTCTATAATCTGTATAATGATAATGACATTCAATTTGTTCTAGAGAAAACCAACACGAATTGATTCATATTGCACGCGTTGCTAAGAAAACCGTGCAATATGAAATGTTACCTAAAGTGTGTTGAATCGAAATGATGATTTATCCTTGGCAGTATTAGCAAAATACCAATCATATATATACAGATATGCATTTTCTGTCTGAACAGTAAATTGTATGTTCCCAATATATTTGTCGGTGGACACAATGGATTGTTAGCCATATAGTAGATCGACCGAGATTTGTATAAGGTAACAATTAGAAATTTGTTAATTCACTCCGAGTCAAGTAAGCTGCACTGAAAAGATCTTATAAGATCGAAACAGCTGCATGCAGATGTTAAGCCGGGGGGCATTGGAATTTTCTATAATTCACTTTCACGTCGAGGAAAACATTTTGTGAGATGTCCAGGATTGATTGACTGCTCTAATGATTAGAGCTCTGCGCCTATGCAGTCCTTGTGCCTACTCGACTCATCTCAAAAAAGAAACAGAAAGTCAATATTCACGAAGTTTTTCAATATTTCGAACTGCTAGCACTAAATTTCTGCGATTTATCTAATTTCTTTGTTACATTGAGTCTCATACTCCAAAACAGCTAAACATCTTAAGCTTAAAATATTCTTGAATACTCAAAGTACTTGAAGCTTCGTGGAGTGTCAGTTTAATGAAACTTCAGCAGTCTCTTATATTTTCAGAAATATACAACGTGTAAGCTCCTGAAATTCTCAACTCAGTTGCACTTGAATCCACTTTGTATTTCAAGAACTTCCACGTACATTTTCATTACTTCTACTTAATGCCCAGAGAGGGTATCAGAAAGTTTCCGGACAAAGTGAAGTTTCCATTAAATTTTGATATTGCAGCACAATGAGTTGTGTTCTATATAATTCTTCTTAGCATGCACCTGCACTCGCAGTGTATTTTCATTTAATTTAATGACGTTCGGTAACGTGAATTAGAGTGCGTTCGCGCAGTCGTATTTCAAATATGTAGAACTCACTTCGAGATTAACTGCTGTTCGGAAATTTGGAACGCTCCTGGGGAGGCTCGTTCCCCTCAACCTTATTCGAGCGTCAATCTATTTAATCGTCAGTCTGTGGATATGCTGCTGATCCTAATTATAAGCAAAGCGTTGACATAAAACGGAATTGTCTCATCAAATTTTCACCTCCACATATATACGGAAACTGATGTTGGAACAATTATCCCTTTGAGGGATGTAGTGATAGTTTTGTAAGACAATTATAATGATTTTCGAAACGACTAATTACGTTTAATGAGTTCAGGTAACGGCGGATATTATTGCTTCGATGACATCATGAAAATAATTAAAGCAGGAATGTCGCAAGTTTCACTCAATAAAACTGGAGAGAAAAATCAATTTTATGAAAATGTTATGATAGATTTTAAGCACAGAAATGATTTACATACACGTCAGTGTAACTTAAAAATGGAATCATTTATTCGAGTGATATAAATTGATTGAACGCATTGATTTCATCTAAAATATATGAATCGAAGAAGTTGCAATGAATGTTGAAACAAATAGAATATTTTCTGCTTAGATGAAATAAGAGGTTCAATAATCTGAGTGAGATTCCGATCAAATTTCAAACAAATCAGCAATAATAGAACAGGTAGTACCTATTTACCATAGGTTATCTGAGATTTATAGATCAAGTCATAATTGGGAAGTCTATCAATATTTCATGCAAAATTACATTCAGTTTGTTTCCTGGCTACAAAAGGACATTCATTTGGCCCACTTTCAAAAGGAAATCGTTGATTAATAATAAAGTATCAATTATTTATATTAGTGATTCAGAAAAACGTTTGATTATAATTATTTATTTTCATCAAAAACGTAATTTGAATGAATAATACTCGAAAAAACCTAAATCAGAAGAGTGAACATAACTTGCAATATCTTGCTAGGTTCTATTTATGTATATTTACTTCTTAGAATGCCATAAGATAGGTTTCACTAACAATAACAATGAATACGTAGTAATTAGATATATATATATATATATATATATATATATATATATATATATATAAATTGAATAATTATGTTTTCTTTTGTGTGAGTGATTCAATTTTTTTCCTTGGTAGGGAGTTCTTTTATTAAAAAAATTCAATGATGATTGGAAAGGATGATTGTTAAAAAGTTCCATTAAAAAAAAATTTTGAAACCCATTGAAACTTGTTGTTTCAAATTCTAACTTGAACTATCAATTTTTGTCAACTTTCACTTTGACATTCAAGGAAAGTTTAAGAAATATTTCAACCCCAGAAAATTTCATTTACGAAAATATAATCGATTTGTGATCAAATATGACTTTTTTTTGGTTGAATAATCTCATAATATATTTATATATACTATTAGGTAGGTATATATAACGAGTATTATAACTTAGAAATCCGTAATACATATGTTTTCATTTCAGTTTCAAAGTAATCAAAAGATTAACACCATCAAAATTTATTCTAATTAACGATTACATTAACAGTTTTGGAGGCATCCAGAGCGTCTTTTGTTATAGGTGTGTTGATCATTCCCTCGATCCTGGTAAAAAAAGTTCGAAGTCACTAGGGAATTCAATACCATTAAATCATCATCAGCAGTAGCGAAATTATTCAGATCATATGAATGAAGCTCTTGTTTTTGGCACATTCGTTTAAATTTGCAACTCCCTTGACTGCATCCTGCTTTTTCCCTCTCTCTTTCATTCTAGCCAGTGAAGTATCTTCCTCTTAAGATTTCAATTTTAATTTTTATTATCGAACTGTAATCAAGCTGTTTTTAGTATAAAAATAATTTGCATCAGGACATCAGAAAATGACCGACTTGACAAAATATTTTCCTAACTTAGGTATCTGGTTACATTTATGAAGACATGTATCACGGTAGAAAGTAAGGCTTTCTAGCATTTGCTGAGCACGCGTCTCTGTCCGCAGCACACAATTCCGCCTCACCAAACCCCCGCAGCTCCAAGATGAGAGTAATTCCGAAAAAACCATTGTAGGACCTCGAGCTACGGAAACAATGTTTCCGATGCTGCCATTCTGGTCATGAGATACGCGACTGTTATTCTTTTATTAGCAAGCCACCTTTTTTTTCATGTCCGGAGTATTCCTCTTGAGTCGGGTTAGATGACAATTCTAGTGTCTTGCTTTTTGTGTTATACCGAGCTCAGCAGACATCCTGAAGCATTTTTGAAATTAAGTTTGACGTTATACGGCTTTATTGAATGTTCAATTATGTTTGACAAATATTGATAGTTCCGAATCGATGGAAAAGTTATTATGAGAAAATGAAAGAAGTAAACAGAAAAGTCCAGTTCAGTATTATGTACGAGTGGAAACCTGAAAAAAAAACATGGGCCTCTCTATTGAAGAAAATTATGAAATATATAAAACATTAATAAAGAATATTTTGTCTGTCCCATGATTACCAGATAACTTTTGATGAGTTTTCATAGATTTCAGGTTATTAGTATAAATAAAAATTAGAATTTTTATCTATATTACTTTTATGGAAGTAGATTCGTTGTGCGAATGAATTGAAATCATTTGAATGATAAAAAAATGCAAGTTGCGTTAACTGGAAAAAAAACATCAACTTATTTTCAATTGGCTTTTTGTGTGTTCTAATCTCAAGGTCTTCATGGATATTAACTGACTACTTCCTCGAAAGTTCATTTAATGTTCAATAGTAACTATATGCATTACCAATCTCACATCTCACAATCTTCCGTCTGAAGAAAATTCGGCAGAACTGAAGAGATGTTCATTTGGGAACAGTTTCACATAAATGAAAATAAGCATCATATATTGTGAACCTAATTCATACTTTTTATATGGTACTATCCGGTGATGTTCGAAGAATTTCAATAATCTTCAAACTTCTCATGGGAATTTGTCAAGAAAAAGTATAATTTGTAGTTGTGACGTGTAGTACTTTCGGTGATTTTTAATTTTTATTCTGGAGCAGGGAAAAATTAGTTCAACAGTAGTGACCTATTTGATCTATTGTAAGCGCAATTGATATTAAAATAATTTGCCAACCCCCTTGTATGGAGGTAAAATGAATGAAAAAATACAATTTTTTAAAAAAAGTTCCAGAATTACTCTTATGAACCGGAGTATCGACCGCGATCTGTTATGAGGAATAATTGTTAATTCGGTCACTTTATATAGTATAGCGAATGAATGGTAGAAGTGATTCAGAAAAAATTGAGGATAGCGATGATGAAGTCAAGCAAATATCAGTTTTTATAAATTTTATCGTATCATTGAAGATTAAGACATTTTTATACTGAATCTTTATTGATAATTATTAACATCATAAACGCACCAAAACCTACATAAAACCTTAGTTACTCATAATAGATTAGTTACCATAATATAATACGTTAGTTACGAAAGCATAATACGTTAGATACCAAATAATATTAGAACTAGTTTTGATGAACATATAAAACAATATTTTGACAGTTTTCAATCTTGATGGATACACCTTTGCCGTTAGCGTCTGCTTGTCCTCTAAAACGTCATCTTCCGTGTAGTGGTCATCTTCGCTAATTCATTGGTTCGTTAGGCTCCTCCAATTCCAATTAAAAAAGCAACTTTCATCATTAAAAACTCCTCATCTGGGACAAAAAACAAAAATTCGATGACTTGTTCTCTTGTAAATACTTTTGACTTTTTTGCTGTATATCCAACATTTTTCTTCTTGATGAAACGTATTGAAGCGCCGTATTTATCGATTTCCACACATTCCTTAAGTTCTAACATGGAATATTTCGGTCATAAGGATGAAGCAGAATATTTCTCAGAGAGTTTTGCGAAATACACCAGCAACACCGTTTCTTCTGCACCTTGAATATGTTCTTTGTTTGGCCACTCACTAAACTGCCGATATTATTTTTTTTAAATGGATTTTAGAATTATCCGGAAGCAAGTCCAACCTTATAGTGTTGGCTGCAGCTAATATATCGTCAGAAATATAAAAATCTTACATGATTTTAATGACTTTTTGAAATGCCGAAATGCAATGACATAAAATCTTGTTGCTTTTATTTTCACATCGCCGGTGTCAATGATACGATAAAGCTTTGAATGTAACTCGATTATTAGCGATTTAAAACCGTCTCGGACATTGCTAGGTGACGAGGCGACAGCCGACTATTATAAATCGCATAATAATCTCGTTATATTAATAGCTATAATTGAGATGCTTTATAGAAATTTAAAGATATCAATATAATAAGAGTGCGTATGTATTACAATGAAAATCATAGATCGGAATGAATAATATGGAATTTTTATTCATACAAACAATTTTCGATTTCAACATAAAATTTTTTGATAAGAAATCAGAGCCAATGTAACAATTTCGTTTGGATCAATTGGATTTAAGAATCAAAAATAATGATTGAGTAAAATCTACAACCGAAGTTCTTTCGAGAAAATTACACAAAATTGAATAACAAACATAAGACCCATAAATTAGTTACCATAAACCAATAATTATTGAAATTGAATGTACTGGTTCAGTTCAAAATTAGAACATATTTTTGTAATAATTGATATTAAAATGTTTATTTTCATAACTTTTTCTTCATTCATTTCTTTCATTCAATTACTCTTATATGTTGTTGATATATTTCAGGGTGCGTGCTTTTATCTTTAGCACATAATATATTATAGCAAAAGGGCCATGACACCACTTGTCTTTTTTTATCCCCACCGGTTTTTTGATAATAATTGCCCGAAGCTTATACGGAATGCTCCGTTGCCTAGTAATTCCTTTTTCACTGATTTATTTAACGAAACAGACTCATCCCGGCGCTCCAAAGAAAGACAAGGCAAAAAAATTGTCTCGATCGGAAAATTTCGTTATCTTCGCCAGCTACGATTTTTTGTGAATCAGAAAAGTTGAGATCCAACTTAATCCCCAGTCGTATATATCTCTTTTATGGGAATTAACTCAATTATAATGGGATTTTATGTCTCCGTCGAGTGAACCAGTGGACATAAAAAGTAAATAATGAAAAACTGGCGAACGGCAAGCAATTCTTTGTGCTGACCTTCGGTGAAGGTATTTCTGATATATCCAAGATTTTAAATGGCCCAAAAGGAGACGAGTTCTAAATTACTCTAGTTGGTAGAGCATTCCATTACTACCCTCATTCGAGATAAGTAAAAAGATATTCGTTCATTATTTGTATAAATATATATATATATATATATATATATATATATATATATATATATATATATATATATATATAAATATATATATATATATATATATATATATATATATATATATATATATATATATATATATATATATATATATATATATATATATTTCAGAATGTAGCATTTTTTGTATTAGGTCACATTAATTATTACAATTAAGGTATCATGCAATTTGTCTATTAACGTTTCGACTATTTTATGGCCTTTTTCAGATTCTTGAACGTATATAGTCAGAAAACTAAATTAAAAATAATTAAACATCTTTACAATACACGAATAAGGCAACGAGCTAGTACTAAAACTGTATGCAGAATTAATTCAGCTACTAGCACGGTCTGTGATATTATGCATACACACACACACACACACACACACATATATATATATATATATATATATATATATATATATATATATATATATATATATATATATATATATATATATATATATATATATATATATATATATATATATATATATATATATATACATACATTCCACAGTAATTCTTTAAATTTTCTTCTTTTATCGAAGAGTATAGCAGTATAGTCATTGCATATATTATTGAATATGGGCCTGTACTTCAGAAGAATCAAGCCTTCGCCATCAAGAAAGGTACCTTCCACGGCCACGAATGTTTTCCCCCACACTCCTTTCATTATCCAAATTTTGCCCGTACAACCCTCGGAGACAAATATAATGAACATTAGTTTTATTTTTTGTAAAATTAAGTTCGTAAGCTACTTAACTTTCAAAAAAATGTATAATGACGTGTGTGGCAAGTTTTCAAATGGAAGCACGAGATAAATATATATATATATATATATATATATATATATATATATATATATATATATATATATATAATATATATATATATATATATATATATATATATATATATAATCTCTTGATAATTATTAGCAATAACAGGCTTGTGGAATCTCAAAAAACTCGACATTAGAAATAGTTCACAGGAAACAACAATTCGAATGAATATATATATATATATATATATATATATATATATATATATATATATATATATATATATATATATATATATATATATATATATATACCTATATCTGCGTGAAGAGACAGATTTGTGAAAATCGCAGAAACACGTCAACAAATTTATTGTGGCAGAGTAATTTTTACGTAAAACTGGACTTGAACCCCCTAATCCCCAGAGCTACCACCCCAAAATTTCCAAATGAGACAGATATTTGTCCTAAAGAGTGACAATCAAATTTGTTTTGGAATATCATTAAAAGGTAGGTTAACAAGTTCAACAGTAAAGTCAAATTGAAACAGTACGACAGCAAAATGTAGAGATCAATCAACCTTTGAAAATGAAGTATCACTCGACTCCTTGTCTCATTGAAAAATTTTGGGGTGGTAGCTCTGGTGGTTAGGGGGTTGAAGGGGTGAGTCCAATTTCACGTGAAAAACGTTTCTCCTCAATAAATTTGTTGACGTGTTTCGGAGATTTTCATAAATCTGTCTCTTCATACAGATATTATAGATGGCAATTTTTTAAATAAAATATATGTATACAATTATATATATATATATATATATATATATATATATATATATATATATATATATATATTTATATATATATATATATATATATATATATATATATATATATATATATATATATATATATATATATATATGTATATATATATATATATATATATATATATATATATATATATATATATATATATATATATATATATATATATATCAGGCGCGGATCCAGAGCGGGGAACTGGGGGAACGATCCAGCCACGACCCCCCCCACCCAAATGGCCCGGCCACTCCTAATTGTTTTGATTTGGAGCTACTCGATTCACCATTGCCCAAAATAACAGTACCTTTTGGGTTTTGAATATATAAAAGTTTTCCCCCGCCAAAAGTCGGCCTGCAATGTGTGTGTGTGTGTGTGTGTGTGTGTGTGTGTGTGTGTGTGTGTGTGTGTATGTGTGTGTGTATTAAACAAACGAATATGTTGAATAAATGAAGTAAATGCTAATATATAATAATATAATATAATAATACTTCTCTTAGATAATAAATAGATGAATGATATTCCTTACAATATTAGTGGTATGAACGTTTTGAAACAGAAACCGTACGGCATTAGCGGGACTTTTAAAAAACCCCGAGATAAACCCGGCGGAACCCATAACCGTAAATAGTTGATCAGAACCTAAACCGTAAACGCGCCCGTTCATAAATAAACCGGCAATATCAGCCATACATTCGACAACATCGATCAGGAGCGCATAATAGAACGAAGCTCTAGACCGTGGCACGGTACACAGCGGTGTCGCAAACTTTCATTCATTCCGTGCTATTTTTTTCCCGCCTTTATGAATTATTGTTTATGCATCACCGCTCGCACGCCGATAGTTTATGACCGTGTCGGCTGCATTTATCACGCAATTACGGTCCTGTGTATCACGCAAAATCAAACTGTTCGCGGATAATATGCAACTAAGTAAGCTTATTTTCACTTTACATATTTATTAGAATATATTGAAATATTGTCGTTACCTAATTGATGTAAGTAATAGTAATTTATGTATCAAGTCTGGAAAATAATGATTTTTTTATTTGCGAGAATGTTAGATTCGCAGGAGAGTCCTGGACGTCAGGAAAATAATTTCTGGATGTGTTGGGTACACTATTTTCTTGTCAATGGTCTGAAACCTCAAATCAATATAACACGTTTCTGATAATATTTTACCAATGAGACATTGTTTTTGTTGCTTGAATTTGTTGGGTTGATTAGTAGGGGAGACCGGGTACAAAAGTAACATTTTGTACTTTCGCCTTGGTTTCTTGTTAGGTGTTATCATTTCGATGAAATTGTTATAGCCATACATAAATTCCGTTTATTGTCTATACATTAGCACCTTAAATTACCTTATTATTCTGTATTTTGCATGAATCACAGAAACTTTAAAAAAATTTGTCATTTATTACTTTCGACCACGTTGGCGGGCCGAAAGTAACACGTTGTGGGTCGAAAGCAACAGGGCAGAGGGGTTTGTAATGAATGTGATATGAAATATTCAATCAAACAAATATTTATCGGAAGATTCAGTGTCAGTCTACTTCTCTATTCAGAATCGCAATTATGGCACACATAATTCATTGACGCATTCAGTATCTATGAGACCACATTTTGCATTTGAAACAATGTAAACTTTGCTCGTTCAGTCGACTATTGCTAAAATTTTCTAAACAAACGAGGTAGAAGCAATCTTCGTCGTCAAATTTATTTTCCTTGTCTACAACTGCGCTAGTATTTCTAGCTTAAATTTTTTTTTATATATCTGTGTAACATGGCAAACATTCAATTTTGTTTGCCTTGGCTCTAATTTTTTCACCATCATTAAAATGCTCTTCAGCGGCTTTTCGATAGACTTCCATGTTAGTTGTTATTCGTGAGGTGGTCCTTATGCGTTGTCGCGGCATTTTGTTGAAATAAACACAAACATATAAAAAGTTTACTTAGAGTAAATCAATACGGGGACAAAAGTAACATGTTACTTATGTACCCATAGGGCTGCGTTACTTTTGTACCCCACAGCATTTTTGTTAGAACATGAAAGATAACCTTGAAACGGAACATGCTAGACAAAAACGAATTTGAGCACTGTGAAATCAATCTAATCGAGTATCTATATGCAAATATTCAGATTAATATCATCCCTTTAATACTACATATACATTAAATAATCAAACGTCAAAAAATTTACTTTTGATTTGTGAAATCACGTAGCGTCCTCTCACACGATCTAACAGTGCGTGGCGCGAGCGGCGGTTGAATGCAACTGAAGGTGGCACCACTGGCTATCACCTGACAGCAGCTAAGTGGTGTTTTGACAATTCTTTAAACCTACAGAGCATTTGTTACTTTCGACCCGCCGTTACTTTTGTACCCGGTCTCCCCTATATTTTGATTCATATTATTTGCTAGAAAAATCCAATAAGTATATGATGTACCTGAATGTTATATCAATTATGACTTTAGTTGAACATTTTCGACTATGATACATTTAGAAAAATTTGTCATCGTTCCATGAACTTCAAATAAAACCACAAGTTTTTCAACACCACCGATATCTTCAGAACATCCACAGCAATTATTTCTTTAAAATAGGTGTAATATAAACCAAAAATTAGTGAAAAATACGATTAATATTTTTTAAAGACTAATCAATTAATTGAGAACCTCTTTTGTACTTTACGTGGAAGAGGGATTTTTTAAACTCATAAACATCAAAGTAGACTTGATCTTTTTTCATATGGAAACGTCATATATTAATATTTAATCTCTTGATAAATATAAGCAATAACAGGCTTTTTGAATCTCAAAATCAAAATAATTTGAACCTATTTCGAACATTACGTGGTTAAAGGTTTCTGTGGTTTCCCTTACCATCTAATAATAACAGATTGGAATGTTAGTTAATATTGGACTGAATAGCACGTAATAAATAACAAAGAACGGCCACAGCCGAAAAATTTTAGTGAAACATAGTAGTCTTTTTCTATTCAAGTTTTTTCAAATCAATAAATGTCAAAGAAATTCCAATTTTTTCAAAAGTTTTGATAAAGCCACGAATGTCGTGGCGAAACGTCAACTTTTTAAGTTTTTTGAGATTCAACAAGCCTGTTATTGTTAATAATTATCAAGAGATTAGAAATAGTTCACAGGCAACAACAATTCGAATAAATAATTATATATATATATATATATATATATATATATATATATATATATATATATATATATATATATATATATATATATATATATATTTATTTATTTATGGGTTAAGAAATAAAGTACATACCTTGTTGCCATTTCTTTCTCAGGAAAAAGTAATCCACTCACCTAAAACAAAGATATCTGGGTAAGAAAAGGATTTCACATTGCCTAAAAAATAAAGAAATTTTTTCACAAATTAATATGGAGACTACCAAAAATTAACGCTCTCAGTATTTCAGGAATAATTATCGTAGGTTGTGAAAATTCCTTACAATCTATTTCACTAACTGATCACAAATCAATTTATACTTTGAACACTAAGTTGCTTGCTTTTTAATGGCAACAAACTATTCGAGTAATTTTTACTTGGTTAACTGAGGAAAAAACGAAAAATACTAAAATAAGAATTGAACAAACAAATATGGGTTGATGAATTAATTGTGAACAGAAATTATTCTTCGTTATTTTATTCCCGGATTAGCTATTATGAGTATTTTTTTATAAAGTCCACTAAAAGTTGGTAGAAACTCGAATATTATGAAGCAATTTCCATTATTCGATATGAAGTTGGAAATAATGCAGAATTTTGCGATAAAATTATCTTCTCTGACGAAGCTCATTTTCACCTTGGAAGTAACGTGAACAAGCAAAATTGTAGAATCTGGGGAAGTGAAAAGGTTCGGGTGAAGAAAAACCTTTATATCCCTCTCGAGTAACAGTGAGGTGTGCATTGTGAGCAGGAGGGGTTATAAGGTCTTTTTTTCATGTAAATGACAATGGTGAAATTAAACCACAATAGTGCCACAACGTAACTGAACATTTTCAGCAATGGATAGTAATCTGTAGAAAAAGCAGACGATAACATTTGGAGAATATTATTTTTGAAACATAACTCCAATACCTCTATATTTAGTTGATGTAAACATGCATGTTATAGGTTTTTTACGATAAAAAGACGATGACGTTGCAAAACAAAATATTGTGATGTTGCCAAGCTGTAGTTTTTTTCTTTACTTTACGAAAACTAGAAAAGTCAATTTGATGTTAGATTGACAATTCTTCTTTTTTATTGGTCCGTGCCTCGTAGAGCCTAAGTAAAAAATATTTATTTATGAAAAATTTTTATGGTAAAAGGAATCAATACAACTGTAATCATCTTCATGCAAATTAAAATATTGTTTCTTTATACATCTATTATATTCATTATAATGGAAATAGAATGAAAAAGATAAATATAGATACATAAAATAAAATCGCTTCACTTATGAAGGTATACATTTGTATCATCACTGCTGCATTATTTGGAACAAGAAGTGATATAGAGTCTATTTTCCTACACAATCATACATTGGGAAGTTGAATTAAGGGATGCTCCATGGTTTCATTCGTATCTCTGTTTCATATTATGCAGTTTTAATTTTGTGTGAGGTGTTATTCACAAAAATATATCGACTTAGGTAGCTGGCTACGTATAGGTGTGCTATTAGACTTTTTATATATAGCTGTGATAATCCACCAATGCAAATTGAAATAATGAAATATCGAGTGAACATTTCTTTATCAACAACTGGAATAACCTGCTCAAAGTCTCTGCTCCTTCTGATAATAATTTTAAGACTGTATTGACAATTACGTTAAGTCACTACCCTTCCTGATTTTATATTGTATTTCAAAGTTTTACTTATGTTAATAATTGGAAAAACAATAAAAATTGTGAATATACAAAAAGGTGGAAATAAAGCAAATTGGAGAAAAATATAGAAAAATAGAACACAAGGTTTCCACTAATCCATCTCAAAATCATCACTATCTTCATCATCACTGTCAAAATTAATAATAAGTGGAGGCACATCCTGTCTATCGAATACTACTTCTCTGTCCCATCAATCTTGTATAATTTTTTCAGTGTGCTCTACTGTCCTGGACCAAATATCATGAGTCACTTTTTCTATATCCTTTTTTTTTTCACCAGTTTCTTGTTCTGTTTTTTTTTACCGTTCTAGGATTAGAATCTTGCCAAGAACGTCCAACAGTACCGTCTTTTAAATATCCAGGTCTCATCCAAAAAACACAAAATGATATAAACCTTCCCTTTTTATCTTGACATATTCATGTAAAAAATGTACACGTTTTGATGCAATATGTGGCAACTCCATTAAACCACGACGAGGATCATCTTTTTGGTATTTGAATCCAATATTTTTCAATATCTTCCAGTGTGATGTCACACAACCATTAAAGAGTTCACGCTCTTGGAGTTTGTCTTTCAAAGTTTTCAAGGTTATGTGTTCCTCTGAAAAAATATTTTGTTAGTTAAGTGTGAATAAAATTAAACATATATATTCAATATACTCACTTGTTTCCATACATTTCGTATATAACATTTCGGAAAGCATTTTGGTCAAAGTTATCAATTTCAACAGTAGGTTTTATGCGTTGTTTCTTTTTAGGTGGGCTTTTAGGCTGTTCACCTCTATTATGCTTGGCGGCAATACGGTTAACAGTAGTAAGGCTAAGTTGTAATGCTTCTGCAACTCTCTAAAACATAATTATTTCAATTTATGAAAGAATAATATATCAAGTTTAATCAACCTTTACATTTACATATGTAACAATAATATTATTAATAATGATTACAACTATCGAATACTAATTACTTACGTCTCTTACAGCAGTTAGCGGGAGCAGCGGGCCCCCATTTCGGCATTCTCGTTCAAAATAGCTAAACAAAGATGTTACCATCTCTTGACATTTACTGTTCAGCTGCTTCGGCATTTTATTAACTACACACTGCAGATTTGCGTAAATAATTAGTTATGAAAATAACTGTTTTTTTAATCTCAAAGAAACAATGAATTCAAAAGCACCAAAAAAACTTGTAAATATTAGACGATGATCGAATGTCAATAAACGTCAAAACAGACTGGGGAATTTTACCAGTTGATCTGACAACGCCTTGAAGTTTTGCCAACCCGTTAGCTATAAATTTCCCTGGCTGTTGAGGATAAATTGTATTTACGGTTGCTAAATTAATTTTTATTCTGATGAGCAGGAAAGTAACTAAATGTGACGTCATCGTCTTTTTATCGTAAAAAACCTATATGTATCTAAAGCTACAGTTCCTTCGGAGGAACAATGTGGAACATTTTTGTTGCTGTTGCGTGTTTTCGAAAATATTCCAAAATTTTCCTTAAAATTTCTTTATTTTTTGGCAACAAATTTTGACTGTTCCTACTTGTCGCTTGTTTCCATTTTGAGCGGCAACCTTCAAAAGAAAATAGGAAACATGTGTAAACAAATCTATGTTGCTATCGCAGTGAAAACGTATCGAAAACGCAACTAGTAAACATTCGTGTCGCAGATTTTCAATGTTCAGTGTAGTGTACTACGAAAATATATAGCTACGGTTCTATCGGAAGAACATTGAAGAATATTTATGTTGCTGTTGCTTGTTTCCGTAAATGTTCCTAAATTTTCCCTAACATTTCTTCATACTTCGGAAAAAATGTTGGTTGTTTCTATTAATCAATATGCAACTATTGACGATTTCAGTTGCTTGAGTAGAAACAAGAAATTTACGTATGTTGTAAGTTTCTACTCTTGGCAACAAGGAGAAACATTCAGCAACAAAATCTCCCTCAAAGTTCCTCCGGTGGAACTGTAGCGTAATATTGTTGATTTTATTCAAAACCAAAATCCCGAAGTACCTATAGGGACCCCGTTCATATATTACTTTCGAATTATTGACATATTTCAAACAACTTGGGTACCTTGCATCTTCATAGTGGGGTGTGATAGCTAAAAAAGTTTCACATCTGGCAACCACTGCGCTCTTTTGGATTCTGATAGTACATGGGTAGACGCGTTATAAAAGACCGGGACACAAATTTTTCTGGCCCTCTAGTGGCGTTGATGATGTAATCAATATGGCCGCCATAGTTTTCTAACACGCTTTTAAATTTCCCTGTATAACTCGGATTTTTGTTGAAATACTAACCAATATTATCAGAATATGCGCTTTTCAATGGGATAAGTGACATTATTGTCAGGTTTGTAATTATAAAAATAATGGTAACATAATTATTTTTTTTAATTAAATTTTGTTTTTTGTCGAAACATTTTGCTAAATATCTCGAAACCTGTTGCATTTAGCTGAAAATTTGTGAAATACTTTTTGTTTGCCAATAAATTAGCTTTCAAACGGTGTATCTGACTTCTATTTTATAACAAACAGTTACTGAGAATGTGCCAAAACAGTGTAGCATTGCACAGTTATAGTAGCAATGTAAGATTTCAAATACTGTCTTGGAATGTCAGATATGTCCTTATTAAGTCAGATAATGTATGAGAAACGTCATTGTATAAAAAAGCTACCTATTACTTATAGACCGGGAGATGGTGACACAAAATATTAGGTCATTTGTACCAGTATGGCGGTTCTTCAGGGGTCTAATTACGTAAAGACAAAAAGGAAAATGATGGTCATAGTGCTAGTACTGGCGGCCCAATCGCGTGGGCGTTTTATCGAACGAGTTGGATAAAATAAACGATTGTCGAACGATTTGTTCCACAAAATGCTTGTATTTTCAGATTAGTCGAAAAAAAAAGAAGTAGGCGGTAGCGTAATGCCATTACTTCTCGGGTGTGACTTTACAGCCCGCCATTACCGACGCGAATACATTAATTTAAATAAGGACAATTCAACCATTTGTACCAGGCTAATTTTTTGCATACGCTAATCATCGTCGAGTAGCCATTCACGAAAATCACCTTGCATACTTTTCCGACAGTTCCCAATGGCCGCCCATACCACTGCAAAGGAGAATTTTTTTTTTTCGCCAAACGATTTGTACCACCCTGAAATTTTTTTCTACAGTACTCTGTATGATCATAAATGGAAGTCTGATAATGACATACCTGTGGGAGGTGGCGAATGTGAACAATATGCCATCGCACTAACTTGCCTACCCACACCACAGACGTCCGAGACCTATCACTCACTCACGTCCGATGAAACCTATCGCCGTACTGAAGGAGCGATTTGCCCATCTGGCGTCTCTGTCCACTCGCAAGATCACGAGCCACCTCCCGTCCCAGCAGCATGTACCAGCGGTCGAAATGTCGCGTGACGACCGCCACTTTTTCCCTCTACTAGTATCTATCTATCGTATAATTTCCAAAATTCCAAATGCCATACTGGTACAAATCATCAACATTTTTTTTTCACTTTTTAGCTCCGACAGTCGTCCGCCCCATGGTTACAATCTATAATAATTTTTTAGAGGTATAATTGCATCCAAACGAAGAGAATACAATGATGCTATGATGTGAAAAATGATTTTAGAGTCGTATTTTTAAAACGTGTCAAATAAATAAGTATTTCAAGTATGGCAGCACTTTTTCCGCCTACTAGAAGTATGGGAAAAATAATAACGGTCACATTTTGTCAAATACTTTCCAAAAATTCAAATGCAATACTGGTACAAATCGTTTGGCAAAAAAAAATTACTGCTTTGCAGTGGTATGGCGGCCATTTGGAACTGTCGGAAAAGTATGGCACGGTGATTTTCGTGAATAGCTACTCGACGATGATTAGCTATGCAAAAACTATTATCCAACGCATTCGATTAACGCCCACGCGATTGGGCCGCTGGTACCAGCACTATGTCCATCATTCTCCTTTTTGCCTTTACGTAATTACACCCCTGAAGAACCGCCATACTGGTCCAAATGACCTAATATTTTGTGTCACCATCTCCCGGTCTATTAAGTCGACCATATGGAAAAAAATTACCCAATCATGTCAACTAAGAGGAAACATGAATTGGTTGATGCTACAACTATACCAGTGTTAGCTCCGTTTGTATGGGACCTGTGTTTGCTATGCCAAAAGCATTCCAAAGAGCTCCTAATAATTCCGAAGTATGAAGGTTATTCAACAACGACGAAGAATCTTATAGTTTTTGCAGAACAAGGTGAGCTTCCAAGTGCTATTAGAAACTTTAATCAGTTGGACGATGGAAATGGTATTTTACAGACACTTGTAGCCCGTGAAGCAAAATATCACAAATCTTGCAAGAACAAATATGACAGTCAAAAGGCCGAAAGACTGTCTCGCGAGAAGAAACAGAAGAGATGCACATCTTGTAAATGTGTTAAAATGGGAATACGATGTACAAAACATTGTGTATGTGAAGGACAGTGCTCCGACAGTGATCGTTAATCACAAGAGGAATTTTTAGTCCCCCTTCCCGTTAAATATTATTGCATATTATTATTTTCTTTGAATATCAGTGTATTTTACAATATAAGTTTATATGTATATATATATATATATATATATATATATATATATATATATATATATATTTATGTATACTTAATTTGCATATTAGGTTATAATAATATTGTATTATAGATTCTCTTATTTCTCATTCTTGTACCTAATGATTGAAGCGTATCTTACAGTTATCTTAGATGTCCTCATGTCACTGATTTTAAAACGAAAAAGTGCCAATTGTTTTGAACAAGATGCAATTTATCTGATATATACCAAAAATTAAAATAATTACATTCCCTACTTAAACAGTCATAAAGCCGCTCACTTTACTGAACCCATATAAATTACATTGATGCCATAACTGTGCAATGCTACACTGTTTTGGCACATTTTCAGTAACTGTTTGTTATAAAATAGAAGTCAGATACACCGTTTGAAAGCTAATTTATTGACAAACAAAAAGTATTTTACCAATTTTCAGCTATATGCAACAGGTTTCGAGATATTTAGCAAAATGTTTCGACAAAAACCAAAATCTAATAAAAAAACTGATTATGTTACAATTATTTCTATAATTACAAACCTGACAATACAGTCACTTATACCGTTGCAAAGCACATTTTCTCCTTATTAATAATCACTGATAATATCGGTTGATATTCTAACAAAAATCCGAGTTATACAGGGAAATTTAAAAGAGTGTTACAAAACTATGGCGGCCATATTGATTACATCATCAACGCCACTAGAGGCCCAGAAAAATTTGTGTCCCGGTCTTTTTTAACGCGTCTACCCATGTACCATCATAATCCAAAAGAGCGCAGTGGTTGCCAGATGTGAAATATTTTGATAGAATTTTTAGTTAACCGACCCCACTATCATTATATGAAAGCAGTATCATATTGCCTTTAATTCTAATCAATAAACAGGAATTATTCCTACCAAGTAATTTCGAAATTAAATTCATCATTTCTGAGACGAAACCGTACTGCAGGGTTTCAGACAAAGGTCAGCAGTGAACAAGGCACAGATTGGTCTACAGCTCCTCGCCTGACCTCCAACTGACATAAGCCAAGTTATCTGGAGATACGGGAACGTCTCTAACAGATTATTAATGCAGCCGAACTCCGAATCTGCAATTATACAGATGTCTGGAACGATTTCGAGCCCAATTTTCGGAATAACGATTAGCCATAACTAATCAGGGGACGTTAGACTGAGTCTTTTATGGAGGAGGATCGTGGCGATGCATAACTTCCGGTAGAATGGTCGGAGAATGCGTTCAGATGAATTTCAGTGAATATCATCGACGAATTTCTTGTGGACATAAACTGGACTATTAATAATCGAGCTTCGGAATCAAAATTCCAGTGGATCTTTCAGAAACCTCAGCAATGATTTGCGAAACTCTAATAGACAAAAAGATTCATTTTAATTGAAATAAACTAATAATTACATTATATAAAGTGAACAAGAAAAATTCTTTAATAATTTAAAAAATTATCAAACAACTTTCCAAGGAAGCTGGTTATACGTATTCAGCAACGCAAAAACTGCATTCACAATCGAACGGTGAATTATAGAAATTGTCAAGTCACCCCGACTCAAAATCTGCATACAGCTGTTTCGATCTTATTAGATCTCATCAGTGCAGCTTATTTGACTAGGAGTGAATTAACAAATCTCTTATTGTTGGAAATACTCACGCTCCGAATATTCTAGTCGCTTAATACGCAAAATACAACAATCAAATCATGATTTGATTGTTGTATTTTGCGTATTAAGCGACTAGAATATTCGGAGCGCGCTCTCGTGGGTATATCCAAAGGTTTTAAATCACTATGTTAGTGTGCCTTGGAATCATATACACCACTGTTGTAGAGTAGATATCTTCATATCAGGAGGTACGTGTTCGAGCGACGAATTTCTGCATTTTCAGTCTAAGCGGTGAATTGTTGTTTCCCAATATCTTTGGTGGGATGGCGCTCTGGATTGTTATCCGACCATTGTTACTGACCACGATTTGTATTGGGGAACAATTAGAGATTTGTTAATTCACTCCGAGTCAAATAAGCTGCACTGATGAGATCTAATAAGATCGAAACAGCAGTATGCAGATTTTGAGTCGGGGTGACTTGACAATTTCTATAATTCACCGTTCGATTGTGAATGCAGTTTTTGCGTTGCTGAATACGTATAACCAGCTTGTTTGGAAAGTTGTTTGATAATTTTTTAAATTATTAAAGAATTTTTCTTGTTCACTTTATATAATGCATGAAATTGACCATGGTCGACTAGTATGTTTTTCATGATTTGATTAAACTAATAATTTATCACAGCTTTTGATAATTCGTTTGATGAGACATCATTTAATACTGAGTATCTATCAATTCGACACTAATATATTTCTTTGGATTCTTT
>JARQZK010003635.1:657500-710000 GCA_030704885.1 Cynegetis impunctata
ATATATATATATATATATATATATATATATATATATATATATATATATATATATATATATATATATAATAATAATAATAATAATAATAATGATAATAATTTTATTTTAACTGCATCACAGTCGTGTCATACTACATATACACAATATACAACATATATCAATATAGTATACAATATAAAAAAAATATATGAAAATAAAATCATCAATTTGTTGACCTACTAAAATCGACTTCTTCGAGGTGATAAACTGGATAATCTTTGAAGTATACTTTCAGTGTTTTTTTCAGAGTTGTTGCGGTTAATGTTCTCCATTCAAGGGGTAATCTGTTGTATAGCCTGGTACCAACAGTCAGCCTATCACCAATATTCAATCTTTTCCTTGTAATTTGTAAATTTGTATTGCTGCGGATGTTATATGGTTGCATATGACCTCTGGTTTGATGTGTTGAGCTGTTATACTTTATATCCATGACTAGTTTTATGACAAGTTCGGAGACCACTGTACGTATTCTGTATTTAAGAAACAGGGGTCTACAATGGGTTTCGGGGCTGACGCCTTCTAATGCTCTTATAGCTTCTTTTTGTGCTTTCAATACTTTAGTGATGTGAGCTGAAACTCCCCATATTTCTATTCCATAAGTCATCCTTGAATGAAAAAAAACAAAATACGCTTCCAGAGCTGATTCAACATTTATAATTTGCTTAATGCGTCTTATTGAGAATACCAATTTGTGAAGACAGTGAACTAATTTCTCACAGTGGTTGGCCCATGTAACAAAGAACGAAAAACGTACGTGAATATAATGAATAAAACCATTGAGATAATGTATTCGGACATCAATTTTCAACCGATGCTCAAGTTCATTGATTCAATGTATTATTATTGATTGCTTGATGTTCAAGTGATTATATCAATCCCCGATAGGCATTGATTTCATCACCTGGATTTCAAAACAAAGTACATTCTACTAATGACCATTGTGTATCAGTCAATCAACATCCAGCATGATATTAATGTTTTCTGTACATCAACCGATCACCTGCAGTCATTTAATTAAGGAATCCAGGACATTGACTCAATCAGCGATACATTGATTCTAAGCCATGCGCACAATGACTTTCGAACATCGTTCAATGTTCGAAGACGTTAATATAATGTAAAAATACATCAATCTGAGCCTACTGGTTGCACCTTTTGTTTTCATAAATAAGATAGGACTAGACTTATATATATAAATATATATATATATATATATATATATATATATATATATATATATATATATATATATATATATATATATATATATATATATATATATATATAATATAATATATATATATATATATATATATATATATATATATATATATATATATATATATATTTATATATATATATATATATATATTAATATATATATATATATATATATATATATATATATATAAATATATATATTTATATATATATATATATATATATATATAAATATATATATATATATATAATATATAATATATATATATATATTATTAATATATATCATATATATATATATATATATATATATATATATATATATATATATATATATATATATATATATATATATATATATATATATATATATTTATATATATATATATATATATATATATATTTATATAGTAACAGGTTTATAATTGCCAATAGGGAAAAAATGTCTATATATTATTGCTAATGCTCCAAGCAATTATGATGGCACTGTCGAACGAGTACGTTGCAAAGATAACTACAAACAGATACAAAAGATTCATTGAATTGGAATAATACAATTTATTTTTCAAATATTGACATAAGATATGTGTTTTACTGTATACAATTCCTGGATTAGCGCGAGGTTTAAAAAAAAGTATTCAATAAACGACCAAAACATAATACTTTCTGGAGAAAAACTTAAATTGGAAACATAAATAATATTTAAACAACTATTAACAGCTCTTATAACATTGAAAAACTTATATCTAATTCCATCGAAGTATGTATATAACTCTCCTTGAATTTTTGTTATATCTTCACCAATTGCGAACACAAAAGATTAAATTGAAGTTTTCTGCGAATTCAAAATATCCATTCTTCAATTTCTTGTGGTGTTTCTGCAAGATATGCTATAAGTGAAAATTTTTTGGTATGCATTTTTCCAGTAATATCGTTCTTTACAACTTTGTTGGTGGCTGCTTCATCTCGCCCATCTAGAAATAAAAATATATTATGGTCAAAAATGAAAAAGGTGAATTCCAGATTTTAGAAAACTGATTTTCTTTTTCATTGGGACTCTACTTTTTAATGAAATGAGTATGTTATGAACTTTAAATGATGTTCACGAAATATGTATCAAATTATTCTCAAGCTGTCATTTGATTTCATAACAAATGAAAAAAGTGTTCTCTTTCAACCCTGACATAGAATAATAATATCAAGCTCTTTTTGAACTACTAACATTAGCATCACGGGGTGAACACCATTCACTGAAATACACAATCTACACAAGCAGATACTTACTTTCCTCGATATTTTCGATTTCCAATGGGCCTAGTAAATACTCAATCGCCTTGTCTTTGACATTGCCATTGAACAGAAATGCAATAATTTTTCACAGTTTTTGAGAAAAAAATTATCATTTTCGTTCTTCATGGTTGAGTCCATATCGATCTAGAAGTAAAGTTATAATAGTTAGTTGAAACTATAGCTATATTATAACTATTGAATGTAATAGGTAATACATGAAATTATACAAGATAAAATTAAAAATCATGAAAAATATACTTGTTGACCATGGACAATTTAATATATTACATAAAATGAACAAGGAAAATTCTTCAATAATTTTAAAAAAACATACCTACGCCACAGTTGCAAAGTAGACATCTTATGTCAGAAAGTTTGTATTCTAGCGACGGGTTTCTGCATTTTCGATCTCAGCGGTGAATTGTTGGTTTCCAATATCTTTGGTGGAGGGCGCTCTGGGTTGTTATACAGATAGTTGTCCGACCATGATTTGTATTGAGGAAAAGTAAATACTGAATTAATATGAAGGTGCTTGGAATATTTCGGGGTCTACTTCAGATCCAGATCACACTTACAAGTATCGTCACAACCTGCAATAAATGATTATTTTTCAAGATGATGTTGAAATAGTGTAGACCGTCAAATTTTAGTGAATAGTAGATTTTTTGTAAATACAATTTTCTTTTCAGTAATTTACTGAATTTACAGGGGTATTTAGCAAAACAATGTATGAGCAAGTTCCATTATTGAGCATATCTATTTCTCATAGCAAAATTCATAGTAGTTCGCGAAATAATATATAAAAATTGTTCAAAATGCAATATATTTATATATTTTTACTATAAGTGCTCGAAACACGCCATGTTTTCATTCTTTCGTCTCTTTCAACACTGTTCAGTGTAACTACTTATTTTTTTTGAAGATTGTATTCTGGCAAAAAATATTTTCGTAACTTTTATTCAAATGTTATAAAAAACTAACAAGATTTAAAAAATACAGTTACTGTACTTACCACCTTCTAAAGAAACTGCTTCCACAAAAATTTACTTATACACAAATAACACTTCACCGTTTGGCTGTTAGCGTTAGATAGATACTCGTATAGCGAATTAGGCGGAAATTTGGCATATTTACGTTGAGACGGTGGGGGTGCAGCCAGAAATTCATCAATCGATGATTCTTTGAGCATTGTCCCAATGCTCTCGGACATTGACCGAATGACTTAATACATTAGGTGATGAATGCAGTGCATTGCTATGATGAACTATACATAGGTTAATGTTTTCAATCATGAATGTTATGCCTATTGAACATAGCTTTATTAAAAGAGGGATTATGACAATGTGTTGTGATGATTAAAGGTACATAGTATTAATCACTATGTGGTCATTAACTTGATGTATTTTTCACATTGCTCTGATGTAAATAACATTATGATGATGACCATTTTCATTAGATTCATGATTTAATTACATTATCATAATGACCTAGATTTCATTATAACAACAAAATCGTTGATTGATCAATCACAGCAATTCATTATTATCAATAAATTTTGGACATTGTCCTAATGAAAAATACGTTATGATAATGAATATGCGGTCAATCATTGGCAGTGATTGATATCAGGCTCATTATTATTTACTGTGAAGTCGTGTATCCATGATGAAACCTAGAAAAGGTGCAGTATCGGTTAATGATGAAGTTCGTTTAGATGAAGTAAATAATAAGGATTTGGTTTTATTCTTATTTAAGCATAGCTTGTTTGCATTGAACCATTCTGAAGCGTTTCTATCGATATCTTCCATGTTCTTCTCTATTTTGCGCAATTCTTCGTGTTTTATTGCTAAGGTCGTGTCGTCTGCATACAGGACTGAGTGGCATTTGAAATTTCCTGGCAAATCATTCATATACAGAATAAAAAATAACGGTCCCAATATAGATCCCTGAGGTATTCCATGCTGCAGGGGCAACATGCAGCTTATGTCCACTTTGTTTTGTACAATTTGATATCGATCTGTTAGAAAGGATTTCACTAATGATAGTGCTACTCCTTTGATTCCATATTGATCAATTTTCATTGAGAATATTTCATGACACATGCAATCGAACGCTTTTGTAATGTCATAGAACCTAACTGAAACCATATTTCGCTCTTCAGATCCTTCAATATTGTAGTCGCAGAGGTTTTTTGCTGCTAGTATGGTGGATTTATTTGCCTGGAAGCCGAACTGTTCCTCAGCCATTAAGTTGTTATGCAATAAGAATGATGTTATCTGATCTGCCATCGCCATTTCTAAAATTTTTGAAAATATTGGCAGTATTGCGATAGGTCTATAAAATAATAAAATAATATATATATATATATATATATATATATATATATATATATATATATATATATACATTATTATATATATACATACATATATATATATATATATATATATATATATATATATATATATATATATATATATATATATATATATATATAATGCAGTTGTGATGTAGATTTGAAGTCAAAAAACAAATCAGCCAAATCCTTCCAATTCAAGTTTCAACCAGAAGGAAACAACAAATTTACACATTAATACATTCGAAATATCAGTATTGGAAGATCCGAATAAGAAACTCATCAGTTCACAACGATTACAAGTAAGACAGTCGTAAAAGATGAAAATTGAAATAAAATATACAATTCGTTAGACGTCTCCGTGCAAATGTCAGACGAACGAACGAGTTTGAGCAGTTAAAAGCGAGGCGGCAAGACAAGTAGTAGTTGTGCATCTAGTTGCGATAAAATAGTGTCAGCGTTGAGTTATATTCCAACAAATAATGTTTGGGAGTAATTTGCTCTAATTGCTCGAGATTATCAGGGAGGTCGGAACCATCCGTTAGTGCATGGGGAAGGGTTGTAATTAATGAAATGGGGGACTTTACCTCGGGGCAATGTTTTGGATATTCCTTCCAGAATGCTATTAAGTAATGATGATTTTGATAGATTTCTTAGAAATGCAATCAATTTATCCGCTTATACCTGATAGTTCATCATTTTAAAAAGTAATTATCGAGCTAATTGCACTCTGTAATAAACTTTAAATCTGATAGTTTTCTAAGTTATTCGTGTAGTTACTAACCTAACGTTATCATCAGATATAATATACCCTAAGGTGAAACTGTATTCTTCAAAACATTATGTTGAGATATGACTACTCTAAAAATGCAACAAAATTTATCTTAGACATATTCATTAGGGTTGTTATATGTAATATATTTATGTATTAAATACTTTCTACAACTCGATTCAATTTACAAAAGAAGTAGAAAACGAAAACGGTACCTTGAATTTCTTAGACGTTCAGATTGCTAGGAATTTGAATTCTCTTACTTTCAACATTTATAGAAAAGCAACCTTCACAGATACTTTAACTCACAGCGACAGTAACCAACACATTAAAATAAAACTCATTGCTTTTCATTCGTTCATACATAGGTTGTTCACGATTCCATTATCGGAAACAAATTTTCAAACTGAAGTTAATACAATTAAATTATTAGCCATCAATAACGGTTACAATGAAAGCCTTATCGACAAGCTCATTGGGAAAAAACGAATTAAGTATCTGTTGCATTCAATATACCCCACGCAAACTATTAATGAAGAACAAAAATACTTCCCAATAAATTATGTGCCTAATTTGAGTAGCAAAATTTGTAACAGACTATCGAAAAATAACGTTAAAACCATTTGTACAAATAAAAGAAACTTGAAGTCATTCTTGGTCAAGAATAAAGAAAAATCTAACATCGGAGAAAAAAGTGGTATTTACAAAATATTTTGCGACGAATGTCCTGCTTTCTATATTGGACAGACAGGAAGGAATATAAATATTCGTGTTGAAGAACATAAAAAGTCAATTTTACAAAACAAAAATACCGCTGGCTTCTCTGAGCATTGTATAAAATTCAATCACTTCCTGGATTTCAACAAAACCAAATTGTTACATTCAGGTTACAAGGGTAAACGCCTTGACCTTCTTGAAATTCTCGAAATAAGTTCCGCCCATAATAGTCAATTACCCCTTGTAAACGAACAAATTGATTTTCAGGTATCACCTTTGCTTTTGTCTGTTTTATAAATTACGATGCAATACTCTCCTGTAGTTAGTCTTGATAATGAGTTCATAACTCGAAACATGTCGACTTTTTATTACTGCTAAATACAGTTTATAAATATTTTTCATATTGTGAAACATAAGTCAAGTGTTTTTATTTTAAAGTTAATACTTTATTTTTTATGATGTTTCACCAAGTGATGTGCGAGAATTCAATCTCAGTTATATATTTATTTTATTACGCCTTGTCGAATGACGTTATTGAGTATATAGTTCAAGAAATTTTGTCAATCAGGTAACAGACTAGTCAGTTTAGCTGTTTATGCGACAAATTCAACATAAAACACACCGTTTTTTTTGTTTTTTTTTTCTATCTCAAGAGACCAACAGTTTAACGCCGGTTCCGAACGGCCAATGGGCTCGAAACTAAGTCATTACCCAACAGTTTATCATATTTAGAACCTCTAAATTTCATTGGACATATACAACACCCAAGAGCAAGGTGGGACTCGAACTCACAATCCTCGGTTTACAAGCGATGCACCTTACCGCTGGGCTACCGAGGCCTGGACACAACGTTCAATATGGCTAATGTTCATCGCTGAAAATTCACTGAAAAAAACCAGCCAAACTATTTATCATATTTTATTGTATCATGCTAAAACCGAAAGTTGCTGTATTTTCCTAATATATTCTATATAACTAATAACCTGCGCACTGTTTTAGACAAAATACATCTACTATTGTTGTTATCAGCTCAGGCAGAATCGCTTTTGCGACATGATGTCATTTTCTGGGGTTGGTCAACTCTTGCGAATGAATTATTTTATCACAAAAAAATTCTGATTAGATGTTTATCTGTTGTTTCTAGTACATATTCCTGCAAGAATATTTTCAAAGAATTTAGAAAAGGATTGAAGACAGTCTTCAAGCATGAAAAATAATAAAAATATAACATCTTAAGTCTTTGGGGATCAACAACTACTTTGAATACCAAGGTGAAAACGTTTGATTGTATGTGAATTCTAAAGCACTTAAGGAAACTAATTTGGAAGTTTTGTTTATTTGACAATTGACAAAATCGTATAAGCTGAGAATGAGAATTTTATATAGATATTATTCTGGTGTTCAATATTTGGCCAGTCTCTTTCGACAGGACAATACTTTCTCTATATTTCACCTCCATTTTATCTTCTTTTTCAACTTGACTGACGGCTAGTGATCACAAGGACGAATCTATTGTCATGATACTACTTTTCTCACAACCTCTCTCTACCTATTCCTGTTTACCGCATTGCTGGTATCTTCTCCGATACTTGTTTTAGTGCATTATTTTATTTAATCAGATCATCTTCTGGGAAACGTCCTCGCAATCTAGTCCCTTTCACTTTACCATATATCACTAACCACTCCAGATTATCACTACTGCGTCTTACAACGTAACTAGTATAACAGTATCTTGCTGTTTAATATTTGAGATAGACTTCGAGGATCTCTAACTTCACTTAGAACGAATTCGTTTGTCTATGACTCGAAGCAAGTTTCTCCAGAAGTACAGCTCAATTGCGTCCTGTAATTTCATGGTCCACAATTCTGCGATTAGGTTTTGAAATATTTTATTTTTGGTGTTCAGTGTAATAGCATAATTCTTCTGAGTTTTTTCTAGCACGGGGAATGATCCCGGTCTATTATTATCTCATTTATCCGTGATTATGATTTTGCTAATAGAAAAACTCATCAATAATAACCAGGTTGATTATTACTCAAATCAGATTTTCTTTCATCCTTGTAATTAAGTCTCGAGCAACTGACACTAGCTGTTATGCTCAGATTTAGAGCAGCTCAAACAGATTAATTATGGGTTAAACGCTAAGTCCATTGTTGGCAGAAATATTCATGGATAATTCAGAACATGCAAACAAGAACCACCTTGAAAGGCAAATTTGACTTCATTGGTAAATATGTTGACAATATAATTTGCTATTTTAATGTTACTTATATAGCTCGACTCCTTCAAGACATTTACCAATTCCTCACATATGAACACAGTATTTACTTTGAAAATGAAAAAAACTGTCTAAATTATTCAGATTTCACAATGAAAGAAATTCAAAAACATAGTTTCTCATACTACATAAAGCTAACAAGGAACGTTCTCCAATAATTCAAGAAATTAACGAACAACTTCCCAAAGCAGCTGGATATTCCTATGTATTCCTGACTGGAATTCTACGTTCACAATCTAACAGTGAAATATATAAATCGTCAAATCACACTCAAAATCTGTATACAGCTACTTCGATCTAATTAGATCTCTTCAGTGCAACTTATTTGCATGCGTGAGTGTGACCAGAGTTTTTAGAAACGCTAAGTGAGCGTGCTTTGGAACCACATACGCCACAGTTGCAGAATAGACATTTCAAGTCAGGTAGTTATGGTATTCTCCCGACGGGATTTTTCATTTTCCATCGCAGCGGTGAATTGTTGGTTTTCAATATCCTTAATGGAGGGCGCTCGATAGTAGCTCGGTCACCATTTGTATTGGAAAACAATTGAAAATTTGTTAATTCACACCGAGTCAAATAGGCTGCACTGATGAGATCTAATAAGATCGAAACAGCTGTATGCAGATTTTGAGTCGGGTAACTTGACGATTTCTATAATTCACTGTTGGATAGTGAATGTAGAATTCTCGTCGTAGAATACATATAACCAGCTCCTTTGGAAGGTTGTGTAACAATTTTTTTAATAATTGTGAAATATTCCTTCTTCAATATGTAGTACCTATTTTAAATTGGCCATGGCCAACTTGTATATTTTTCATAATTTGACATTGTTTTCCAATTCATCACAAAACGTCAAAATAGTACATAACAGTTTCATTCCAAAATATGATATATAGATTAATTACATGGTTCATCAACGTGTTGATATATATCTTACTAATGACAATTTTAACAGAAAGACATAATTTTTAATAAGGAATTCATCATTTTGATTCAGTTTTACTATTTACGTACATAAATAATACCCTCAAACTACTCAATCCACATAATGCATTTCTTCCACAGGTATAATTACAGCACAACAACGCAAATAACCCCAAAATTCAGGGCCGGAATATCCCTGTCCGGGCCCCTAGGCAACATCCCTGTCCTGGACCCAAGTCTTTCAAAGTTGATAAAGGGATGTAAGTAAATTCCAGACGATCGACTTCATGTATCCGGTTATACTTCAAAGTCTTATGTGATATTGCAACAACATGGTTACTTTGACTTGATGCTGCTGCATTACCTTACCTGACTCGTTAGTTTTATTGAAATGGTCTTAATGATTAGTTTATAGATAAGTGATGAATGATGGTTCAGGTTGCATGATGGGTTAGGCAAGAGAAATCTTGTTAAATGCAATACAGTAAACGAAAGAAAACAGTTTTATGAAATACAAATTGGAAAAAGTCAACTTCCAAGATATTTATTGTTTTTGTACAGTACAGTTAGTTCAAATATTAACTTTTTTAACTTTTTTAGAAACAAAATCGTTTAAAACATCTTGGAAGTTGACCCTTCCTAATACATAATGTTCAATTGCCATTATTGACAATGAATTCAAACGGTTCTGAGACATTGTTGAACGAAGACAGGTTATTAGTTCCACTACTCGATACTAGATGCTTCTGTGTGTATGAAGTATTTCATCAATTGACATGCGTCGAAAAAAAGCAATAATATTGTTGAGGAATTTCATACAAATTTTCAAATAAAATTTTCTTTCATAAAAATTTTTTTTTCTTGGTGCGTGCACGGGTCCCTAGTCGATGCGGGGCCCCTAGTCAGTTGCCTACTTTGCCTAATGGTTAATCCGACCCTGCCAAAATTCCCATCAACAATCATCAAAATTCCATAATCACATAAATGCATCAATAATGCACGTATATTCCAATTCCTTCTTGGTATAATTGAGGTTCCCTCACAAAAATATATGGACGAAAGATTATTTCAATCTCGTCCATTGTGTCAAAAGATTTAGGGTATGTCTTTCATCTATGAAAATCACCCCCTGCTTACTCTGTAAATATTGAATCCCACCACAAAGGTAGTTGCATAGACCGTTCGTTGTTACGGAGATGTGCTCCCGTATCCAATGAAAAGATTTCTTTGATCTTTCTAGGCCTGTTCCATCCGGTGAAAAAATTTGTTCGACAGAAAAGCGTCTTCAGGTATATTGATTTATTGCGTACATAAATAGATGATACTTTGATTGTACACGAGGTTAATGATCTTCTGAATTTTTTATATGTTTTTCAATGGTATTCTGAGTTTTGAATGCTATTTTCAAATTTCGATTTGACAAAAAGTTTGAAATTCTGAGGTGGGTCGGGTTACCTATATAAGTTAATAATTTAAAGTTTTCATCATTATCTATTACGTTCGGATACACTTGAAAAATGGCTGCCTTATACAATCTTCTTGATAAAATATTATCTATTATTTTTGGAGGATATCCATTATCGTGCGCTATTGTTTTATGATTTGTAATTCCTCAGCGTAATTTTTTTGTGACAACGGTATATCAATGAGTCTATTTATCATGCTATTGAATGCTGCTAATTCATGTAATCAGTATGTATTATACATCTGAAGAAGCCACTGTGTATTGGCGAAACAATCGTCATGTTAAAAAATATAGCAAAATCAGAAACTGTGAAGTTTTAGTTACGATATTATCAAAACGGCGTAACTGAGCATATCTTCCATATGAACAAGAACAAAATTTGAATTTACTTTTATCGCAAAAATACTTTGAAATATATAAAACTGTGATTGCCATTTCAGTCATCAGACCATCATCGGGCAGATTGAGTTATGAACTGAATACATAATTATAGATTTTACACTTACAGGTGGGAAAGAATTGTTACAGGTACTTATATCGACAAGAGTAATATATTTCGAGAAGGGCTAATAGAAGCGCATTTCCCAAATGTTCACAATAAAATATTCTTAGAAAAATCATTATTGTTTGAATACACTAAATATAGGAGAATATATCAAGTCAATCTGGTCCTTCAGCAAGATATTGCCTTTTGCATTATGATTGAGTTTAAAAATTTCCAATGATACTAGATCTACTCGCAAGACTCGGTAAAATTTTTGGGTATCCATCTGGATCCTACATTGAGATGGAATATACATATTGAGAGTTTATCTAAAAAGCTCTGTAGAAATATATATGCATAACGAAACCTTGCTAACAGTGTATCAATGCAAATATTACGAACATCATATTTTGGTCTGTGTCACTCGCTGCTATCATATGCTGTGCTTATTCGGGGCCGAGCCGCGGATTGGACTCGTATTTTTGCCCTACAGCGTAGAGCTGTTCGTATAATCGACGGAAAGGGATACAGAGATGATTGTAGGGACTCTTTTGTTCGTCTGGAAATTCTTACCTTTCCATGTATTTACATTCAACAAGCTTTATACTATGCCAGGGAGAATCACCAAAATTCAACTAAAAGAGAAGATATACATATGTACAACACACGCAATAAAAAAATGCTGGAAACTCCCTACTGCCGTCTTAGTAAGAGCCAGAAAAGCTTTGGATTCACATCCATTTCATTTTATAATAGACTACCTTTAGAGGTGAGAAATCTTCCGATTAATATCTTTAAAAATAAAACTAAGAAATTTTTACTTAGATCTGCATTTTATTCATATGATGAATTCATGGATTCCGATTTTAGCACAGTAAATTTCCAATAACTTAAAGTGAATTGTTGTTTATAGTTTTATATAGTTTCTGTAGGTAATTTTATATGACTTTAATATTATATGTTAATTTTTAATTATTTAACACATGTACTGTTATCAAAGTATTGTTTGTAATTTTTAAGTTGCTTAATATGTTTGCTTTTTTAAAATGTAAATGTATGTCAATGACTGTACTGTTTCCTATATTTTATTTTGACCTGTGTAAATACATTTTGTATATTTGACATTAATAAATTATCTTATCTTATCTTATCTTATAATGAAATAAACTTACAATGATACTAGTTAGTTTGGTCCCTTTCGGTAATTTGTGTATAATTTGGAAATAATCTTTTATGGAAACGGGTGGTGGTTTTCACGGAAATGATTTGAAAGCATTGAGTCTGTTTCATTTTTCAAAAATGATTGTTGGTGTTTTTTGAATCTTGTCTTGAATGATCGACCAGCCTGATCATTATATACTTCTTTTCATACAGGACAAATCAACTTGTAAACTCCTGAACTTTCAAATTTTGAAGTGATATCTTTAGTATTGAATAAAAATTCTGAGAATTTCGTCTTAGATTTAAAAGCAATTTTAGTATTAGATTAGAACTTTTTTCTGTTAGAGGACCAAAATATATAAAAGATATCCATTGAGGATATATCCTGTTATCTTAAATTATGTATTCAGTTCTCAACTCAATTTGCTCGATGATGGTCTAGTGACCGAAATTGCTATCACAATATTATATTTTTCAAAGTATTTTTGTGAAAATAAACGTAGTAACGACGGATTCCATCAAATATCTTTCATATCTTTAGTAATTACTTCAGTTGTTTATAAAAGTTAAGTCAGCGGTGATTATGAGAAATGATAATCATCGTCCATATTCAAATGATTCGAAAAAACTTAACTTACACTCCATCAGTTTTTTTTTGATTTCACAAAATTTATATTAGCCTCACTTTATTGAACCGCTTATATAAAAAAGTCAAAAAACTCGATATTAACTCACTTCTAACTGAAGCAAAAATTTGAATAACTATGAATATATATAGTTTGATAAAGTACAATAATTGGATAGGTGTGCCAAAATTTTCTGCGTTAAAAAGTTATTATTGAAAACAAATTATTAATCATGTACATAATGGCGGAGACGAAGATCATGTGAAATTCAAAAATGATGAATTCGTTCTAGTTACCGTTCCAAATGAAAGAAGATGCGTGAAATTATTAAAATAATGAAAATCAGCCATATTTGATTAACTCCAGAAATCTAAACACCCCATTTATCGATATTTTACAGAATTTTCATCATCTTCACATTTATTCAATATATAAAACAATCTAGAAAGTATATTTGGATATGTGTACCGATATATTCTGCATTGAAAAAAGTTATTGCTAAAAACCTTTTTGGCATCCTCTACAATATGGTGAAGGAGCCGTGCAAGAGAAATAACCAAACACTCAATAGTTCTAAATATATTTACGTTGAGTGTCTCAGTGAAACAGGATCCATTTCACAACTGACAAATGATAAATTACTGAAAATATTTTGTGATGGTATATGCGTTATGCTGTTGACAATATATTTTTTAAATTGCACAATTCAAGAATATAAATTTTTGTTTAATACATACATAAGTGCAATTAATAAACCTTTCATTTCTTAAGGTTCAAGGACTATGCTAAAAAGCGAAGGGTGCTTTGTAGAAATTAATTCAAATTAAAGTTTTCTCAAAGAAACTTAATCAAAAAGCTTCAAAAGCTTTTTGGCTCAGTCCTCAATCATTCAGAAATGACAAGTTTGTTAATAGAACACAAAGTATTAATCGAATATTCATATTTTTGCGTTAAATTAGTATAGAATGTTGTTACCGATTGAATGCATGGATATAGTTTATGAATAGTTTATGGAATTCTCTGTTACTACTCGATAATTTATCATGATGGACATAAAGCGAACTAGATTCTGCCATGTTCATCATCACAAAGTAGTTGAAAATTATATACTACTACTGTAATTTCGGGCACGAGTGCTTCATTGGGCAGATTAAGTTTAGAATTGAATACAGAAAAATGTTAATCTCTTATACAGGCATTATTTCTCCAGGAGGAAGATAAAATTCTGGTAGATTCATTACAGATAATTAAGGTGAAAATATATAAAGGACTGGTTATTACGATGGATTTTTCAACTTCATAACTTGAATATCCTGGAAATACATTACGGTTTGCATATATCAAATATAGGGGAATGAATCGAGTCAATCTGATCGTGCAGAAAGACATTAAAGTTTGTACTGTGATTGAGTTTGAAATTCTCCAATGATTCTAAATATTTTAACATAGGTCCTCTCGGCAATTTGTGCATAATTTGAAAATTATCTATTTGGGCAAACAGGTGGTGATTTTTGTGGAAAAAGTAAGTAAAAATATGAATCTGTTTTATATTTCAAAAAAGATTATTATATCTTGTTGTAAACAATTGATCAGTCTGACCTTTATATACTCATATTGAAACAATGGATAATAATAACAATTTACATATTTATTAAAAGAAATAACGCATGACGCACGTTTCGGTGGAACTTCACCTTCTTCAGATGCTAATGGTAAACTAACTATGATTCTCTGTTATATCGAAAACAAGAAATGACAAATTGTGTAAAAGGGGTAAATAGAAAGATGGTTCCAAATAATTATTAGAATAGAAAAAACCAATTCTGAACTGCTAGTCAGGTAGTTCGGTAATTTTGAAAAGATTAAGAAGGGGCTTGAAGTATGATTGATTTGGCTATTCAATAAGAGACCGGAATGCTTGTATTCATTCATCTGTAATGATTCTAAAAAATTAAGTTCAATTCCTTTACTTTCAGTATTTGAAATTTTAAAATCGAAATGAATGTGTGATTTTCTTCGATTGAATGGTTTGCATAATGTGAATCCGACTTCTGCTTAACGTAGCTTTGTTAATCAGAAGTCGGATTCACATTCTGCAATTTATTTAGTTTTTTACGTTCATCATTACAAATTATTTAGAGTAATTCACATTATCTTGTATCATTTGGTAGTTTACTGATAAAACCATACTTTTTAGTTTCTGTAACAATAATTCATCTAAAGAATTCTCTGAACTTTTTGATATTATCTGGAATATATTTCCCTCAGCAGTTCTTTCTGTTCAATGTTTTCTGTTGACATTTTTATTTGATTCACCATGAATGAAAGCTCAATCAGTTCAAAACTTGAAAATATTTTTAGCACAATTTGTTCATTGATGAAATAGCTATTTTAATAGTTATTTTTCCATGTTTTTTTGAATTAACATCGAATGAAAATTTTCCAGAATCTAATTTTTTCTACGTAGAATCACATGAAATGAACGAGTATCTTTTTGAAATATTTAAGTTCTCTACGTTTGAGCAGCCAAGTAATTCAACATTTGAGAACAACATTCTAAAGTAGTGATTATTGGTAGAGTTTCAACAACATCTCAAAAGTGTGTTTCGTATTTAAAATAATATTTTATAATTTTCAATATTTTATAATTTTTGAAATACTTATTTCTGAAAATTCTTATGTAAGTATTCTCTTTAATTATTCATACTTTATGATACAAAATTTCTTTTAATTGATTGCCTATATTTATATAAAAGGCAGCTTCGCAAATTATGCCTCATGCGTTGTTTTATCTCTCTGTCTAATTTGTAACTATATAATACGTTGAACTCATATTTGAATAACGTGACCATTGCCCGCCCTCATAAACACAGAGGGGGAAACAGGGCATCTGGTCAGTTTTTGATAAAGAGCAGAGAAAATAAGGCAGTGAATATAAGAACACCGGAGGTAAACTGTACGTATCAACAGTGATTATACCTAGTATACCTTAAACATTGTATCTCTCATTTTTACACCTAATTATCCACGAATACATGTAAACTATTAATGAAGAACAAAAATACTTCCCAATAAATTATGTGCCGAATTTGAGTAGCAAAATTTGTAACAGACTATCGAAGTATAACGTTAAAACAATTTGTACAAGAAGAAGAAACTTTAAGTCATTCTTAGTCAATAATGAAGAAAAATCTAACATCGGAGAAAACAGTGATGTTTATAAAATATTTTGCGACGAATATCCTGCTTTCTATATTGGACAAACAGGAAGGAATATAAACATTCGTGTTGAAGAACATAAAAAGTTAATTTCATAAAATAAAAATACCAGTGGCTTCTCTGAACATTGTATAAAATTTAATCATGTCCTGTTACATTCAGGTGACAAAGGAAAGCGCCTTGACCTTCTTGAAATTCTGGAAATAAGTTCCGCAACAACAATAGTCAATTACCTCTTGTGAACGAACAAATTGATTTTCAGGTATCACCTTTGCTTTTGTCTGTTTTATAAAATAAGATGTAATACTCTCCTGTAGTCAGTCTTGATAATGACTCGGAACATGTCATAACTCGGAACATGTCGACTATTCTTTACTGCTAAATACAGTATCTAACTATTTTTATATAGTGAAGCATAAGCTGAGTGTGTTTTATTTTAAAGTTTATTCTTTATTCCTTGTAAAGTATTTTAGTTGTGGCATTTTATTAACTCGAAAATAATGAACTTTTATCTCTCAATGGTAGTTTCGGAACAGTTCGTGAAAAAAGGGATTGCGAACTGTACATAGTAGACGATAGGAACATGAAGTGTCATTTACTCTAAGAAGTCTAATTCATCAAATCCCTCCACTAAAACGTAAGAAGTCATTTTTAAGATTCGGGAAAACCGCTACTCCACCACACTGCATAAATTGGAATCGCAGAATTTTTCGCATACGCAAGTGCATATGTCACGATAAAACCTGTAATACTCATATATTGATGTATATTTCCACCAGAGTACACTTACTTACGGTTTGTTGTTTGTTGGGACAGATTAAGCCATCCCCATTGGAAGACTATTTCATTTTTTGTTGAATAATCTACGTTAATCTTGAAAAACAAGCAATTTTTTATATCCGTCAGAAAGACAACGGTGATCAACGATGTAATCCACATCGAATATATTGCCAAAAACTCGCGGACAAAGTCCACGTCCAATCCAGCTTTAAATCATACGCTGGCGGCCATTCCGTTCGTTTTGCATGTACGAAACGGACCCAAAGTGACACCTACAGCATACGTTCAATTACTGCCCAATCCGTCCGGTTAGTTCCCTGCACCGGTGCCATATTTTACAGACGCTCAGTTATTTATCTAAGGTTTAAGGTTTGAGCAGAATTAAGTTATTGCCCGGAGCTCAGCTCCAAACGTCGTTTGATCCTGCACCGCCCCCGCTTCAGATTGATAGTGCCAGATTAAACTAACGTGCCATCCCAGTTGAATTTAATTATCCGACCCATTGTTCCAGCCGTAATCCACAACATTTTCATTTCTATTTAGATCAGACCGAACAAATATACTGGGAATTACGGCATATGTAAGGTAATGCGCATTAATAAAACAAAAGTCCAAATATTCTGGATAAAAGAAAAAAAGTTGAGAGGTGTCAAGGGACACTCGGATGGAACGAGGTTCTTTTCGATTAATTAGTGAAAGAATTGTAATAAAATTGCTGATTGATTTTCATTTTAGTTCATGAAAGTATTTAGGAAATTTAGTATTATAGAGAATAACAAATAACGTAAACTTAAATAATTAATTTTGAAATGTGAGGCTAAGAGCTCTTACAAGATTATAAATGAAAAAAGCCAAGAGTCACCTCTGGGATTCGAACCCAGAAATACGACACACCATGGTTCGGTACTTAGACCACCAGGTCGTCAACGCTATGTAATTTTTTAGATGCAAAAGTTATAATAACTAGAGGATTACGTCTCGCCACGCTATATAATTGAATATAAACCTACAATACGTAGTCATTATTTTATGGAACAAATTTGAAAATCTTTATCTTTTCAATTTTATTATGCCATATCTGATTCCTGTCGTAATCTGTTCCTTTATACATATAACTTATACACAATTATTTCGATGTTTCACATCAATGCATTGGCGACGTAGCGGAGTGGCAACAACACCGAGATCTAAAGGACTCGAGGCTGCCGAGTGACGTCAAACAAGCAGGCAGACCCGAAGACTTCGCGTTGTGCGTTGGATAACGCGAACCGCAAAAGCAATAGGTTTTTTG
Organism: Cynegetis impunctata; assembly: GCA_030704885.1. Taxonomy (NCBI): domain Eukaryota; kingdom Metazoa; phylum Arthropoda; class Insecta; order Coleoptera; family Coccinellidae; genus Cynegetis; species Cynegetis impunctata. The sequence goes on from JARQZK010003635.1 coordinate 676,125, forward strand.
AAATTTTTGAAGGGCTTTCGGTTTAAAGAGGGTACCAGTCGTCAACTGAGCCCTTCTTTGTACCCCATTCGATTTTATTATGGAAAAACTAAATTTCAAAGCAAATACCATTACTATCAAAACTTATGTAATCAATGTATTCAATTTGTGAATTTTGCATGACGCCAATCGGTCGTTTAATTTTGCACAGTAATTTTTAACGAGTGTATTTACTGTACAGGTAATCACATTTTTTGCAATCTCATGAATTGTATAAATATTACATTTACTATCATTATGTAGATGGTCGTTTTCTGAGAGAAATTTCAAAATATATTGAGTAACAAATGCCCGTTTATTATGAACTGTTGAAAAACTTTCCTCGAAATCATCTAAAATTTTGTTGAATATTATATAAGTATGCATATAAAACTATTCGTACGATAACGTCTTTGGGATAAAGCAATTTTCCGCGACTGAAACTTTTAATAAGGTTGAAATTATTTTCGACAATGAACTCATCATTGAACAATGAACACATCATTACAGGCCCGGTAGAATATTTCAATCTGAATAATGTGACTTTACTAGTATCATTTATTTTGAACCAGCCTTTAGGCAGTTGAAATGATTTTAAAACATTAAGAAACTGTTCAAAATCATAATATGAAGATCTTTTTTCACAAGCTTTAAATTCGATCTTACTATATCAAATTGCATTCGCAAAACTTTTATTTTCTAATTTGCGTAGTTTTTCATCACGACTAAGGCGAAATTAAATTGTTTTTGATAAATAAGAAGGACAAGTTGGGAGTTTGGTGGGCACAGCATCGTGTTTTAGTCTAGGAATTTTAAACTAACAGTTATATACTCGCCGGTTCTGGAATCCGTTGCAGTAGAACAAGTGATTATATTTTCCTTGGCAAAATGTAATTCACAGACCCTAGAGAACTTCTATGGAGAAAAATTTTCCGGTGAATAGCTGCCACCCATTTAACAGACATCACTTCATCCGTTGGAAAACGGAAAAGGTGTACTTTTGGTCCATTTTTATAGTTACCGCGGCATCCCGGTACACAGCAACTATATGGCATTATGAATATTTCGTTTCGGTGACACACCACTACCACTACACAAAAATAGCAGACTAATTAATCCTGTTACAACAAATCACAAAAAAAACAAGGGAGAAAAACCCACGTCGCTTCCGTGAGGAAGTAAACAAACACTGAAAAAGTAGGCTTAAGCGGTGAAGCTGAATTCGCTTATACCTCGCTGTGCTTACGTCACGCCACTCTGACGTCAGAGTCCTCAGTCCTTGTATTCTCGGTGTTGTTGGGAGTGGCATCAGAAAGAGACGGGATGAGAGAACGGAAAGAAAGAAAGAGAAAACGGCGTGCGCGCGTGAAAAAGTGTCGCTACAACTTTTGGTCTTAAATTATTCCGTCTAGATCCCTTTAGCAACGCGCGATAAGGAACTTCGTTCCAATACAGTTTAATTCATTCAAAGTATATCACTGATTTTCAGTGAATTTATTATTGTATATATTTCATTTTATGCTAGAGGGTAGATCAGAATTATAGTTGAAAATTACGCCCCGAATCCTTAAATGGTGAGAAACGCTGATAAAAGTTAATTTTCAAAATTTTTTATATTTTAATGATAGAATAAATTGTACAAATGTGACTTACTGAACAATGATGAAAATACTATTTAGTATTGCAACAGAAAACTATTATTCGATGAATATTTATCTATAATAAATATTCTCAAACAAACGTCTATTTTCAATCAATTCAATGTGGATTTTTTTTCAGGACAGCTGACAATATAGTGGGATGGCCTTCAAGATATCGTCGATAGGCGTTGAGAGGTCTGCATAGTCGAATTTCTATTCTTATTTCGTTCTAGTTCGTCAACGCTCAGTGCTCGACCCGTTGCGTAAACATTTACCGAGGAATATTGAATTTATTCCCGAGGATCTATCTGCTAGATGGTGAGAAACGTCGGGATTCCTCTCCTATTTCTCCGGAGTGGATGAGAATCAAGACAGGCAATACATCAAACTGACGGCTGTACAGAATTTGGATATGATAAAAACGTGGCAAGGTAAATATTGTGATTCTTTCCTTGGAAACCTAAAGGGGAATAAGCTTGACAGATAATTATAGGAAACGCGTTGGGTCAGTGTACTTTAGTCTCATAATTTGAATATTCACGTTAATTCGCAATCACAACATTCATTATTTAAGTTAGTAAGAGGTATAAAAGATATCAGTAGTAGCCATTCAGTTAATTACAAAAAACTCCGTCATATTTTCCGCACGAAGTGCATCATGTATAGATGCGATTCGAACAGAATAAATTATAGCAAACCGAAAGGAGAATTGAATGATAATTAATTTCATAACCTTATAAAGAAATAAAAATTTAACTTTTCACAGGTTGGAATAAAAATCTATTGAGTAAACGCGTTTCGTCATAACATTGACTTCATCTCGTACTAAACTATACAAAACAAGCTATTTATACGAAAATTGAATATAACAGAGGGGTTAATACAGAAACTAAATAAGAATAAGCAATTCATTCAGAGTTATTAGTAGGTACATTGAACAGATTAAGAAGAGGAGAAGGGTTTACTTCAATCTGGTCGTTAACTAGGTTTCCGGAATTTTTATATTTATTGCTGTATAGGGATTCTCAACAGTTAGTTTTATGGAGAGTTTTTTTCTTATTGTAATATATTATAATTGTGATTAAAGGTATAGTTTTCTTGAATAAGATGGCACGCATCCCAAGTAACAATTTCCGACTCATTTTGGGCAAAGTGTCGACGCTGTGTCGACACTGTAATTTAGGCACGACACATTTTCTAGACACATTGTCGACTTTTGAACCATTATCAGTAGAAAATGTGACCAAAGTGCCGATTGAAATGTGTACTAAATATGGCCTTAAATTTGTCCAATAGTGAGTCTAAAATATAACCAAATTTTTTCGAAAATGTGTCTTGATTGTGCCTTTTGTTTCTAATAAATACCCGAAATTGAAACTTCATGTGTCCAGAATCTGTCTATTTTGTTTATAACTTCGTGGTCACGATGTTTCCAAAATGTGTAAATGTGTAAGTTATTGTGCTGTGATGAGAGCCACAAAATCAACACATGGTGTTCTAAATTTTACCGAAATTATTCAGTGTGCACCAAAATTAATCCAAATAAACACAAGTAATCTTACTTCTCGATCCATTCTGAATCATCATGAATACAAAATTGAAGCAGTATCAACCTAAGGAAAAAACAGGACTTTTTTATTTTAGTATTTCTCGAGTAGGTTCCCTTGCGAACTCAAGTTTATTGATGATAGTTGACATGGTAGTTCTAAAAATTCAACGCGCCCTAATAATACCAAGTAATTATAATTTGTTGAAATTTTTTAATTTTTTCTATAAAATATATATTTTTTATTTCTCCACAATATCAAGAACCGATGATATTTTATTATTGAGAACATCATATTCAGTGCTATTGTGCCAGAAATTTTACCCAAAGCCTCAATTTAAAATATATCCAAAAAACCGCCAAGTGCATTTCATGTCAAATAACTTGTTGAAATATGGCGTACTTATTGATGGTGTCCAAACGGGTTTTATCATATTCATATTCAGAATGTTCGTCCCTAACATTGTTTTCGAATGTATTTTCTAGAAACTCAGAGGTTGATTCCTCTATATCGTTAAATAACTTGTGGCAGATATTTAAATTAATTCTTTCACTTTCATTGGCAACTCCAATATTTTCCTTTTTGTTGTTTTTCTCTATTGGAAATTGAACTACACAAATTCAGTCAATTTCTTCCGAGTTGTGTTTATTTTTGTTTTACACGTCTGTAGTAAGTGTGAGTAAGCATCTTTTGAGCAACATCTTCTCTCATCTTAACTATTTCTGTGAATCTTTAGACCCTATATATCACATATGAACATTTATCGTATGCTGAGTTCACAAGCACTTTGTCCGGATGAACTGAATACATTGTGGGAACAAAATGGAAATTATGTGTGTAAAATGTTTCTATATGGATACGTTTGTGACCGGACAACGCATTTTAGAAACAATGAAGAAACTCTTTGTTTAAAATGTACCCGAATGGAAATTATTGTGTCCACGCAACTCATTTCAGTAAGAAAATAAAAACATCTTGTTAAGAAACAAATCAGACGAACTTGAGTCTATTAAGTATCGACCCGCCTGTGTCTGAATATATTTGAAGAGTCCAAACTGACACAAAGTAGGGACATTTTAAACACATGTGTTTGAAATATCGCTTTTTAGACACGCATATTCTTTTGACACAATAAGTTGGGAATGTGTCGACACAAACTTAAACATTTTGGACACAATTTGCATTAAGGCAGAAGTGCTCTGAAAAGAGTCGACACAATTCAGGCACAAGAAAATTGCGCCTGATTTTGGCCATAAATTGCTACTTGAGATAATTAGAGTCAGTTTTCTGCTATAGCTACGTTGGTGTTCGTGTATTCGAGTTTTGAAATTTCTAATTGGACGTCCTATATAGAATTTTTCACAATCGTTACAGTCTAGTCTATAAATACCAGTACGATCATCTTTATAAATTTTTGATTTAATATTTTTAACCAATTTTCCAATGCTATCGTTGGTTTAATATGAAATTTTGAAATTTTGTTTATGAGATTGATTTGTTGTTTTTAACCAATTTTCCAATGCTATCGTTGGTTTAATATGAAATTTTGAAATTTTGTTTATGAGATTGATTTGTTGTTTTTAACCAATTTTCCAATGCTATCGTTGGTTTAATATGAAATTTTGAAATTTTGTTTATGAGATTGATTTGTTGTTTTTCACCAATTTTCCAATGCTATCGTTGGTTTAATATGAAATTTTGAAATTTTTTTTATGAGATTGATTTGTTGTTTTTAACCAATTTTCCAATGCTATCGTTGGTTTAATATGAAATTTTGAAATTTTGTTTATGAGATTGATTTGTTGTTTTTCACCAATTTTCCAATGCTATCGTTGGTTTAATATGAAATTTTGAAATTTTGTTTATGAGATTGATTTATTGTTTTTAACCAATTTTCCAATGCTATCGTTGGTTTAATATGAAATTTTGTTTATGAGAAAACAATTTCAGGTTTTCGGAAGTTTCAGGTTTATGAACTTTCATCCAGTAAATGCCAATTCAATTCAATAATTAATTTTTTTACGAATATAAAAATTCTCGAAGTGCATCGCATAGCGAAGAACCTCGTTTTAATAGTAAACCGTATCAAAATGATCGTGTTTCAACATGAACTCCATCCATCTATCATATTTCAACCCTCTTATTCATTATGCGAACCTGTGGAGTTCAGCAAAATTTCAAAGATCACGGAAAAACGAGAAATATCCACGTGAAAATGGAGACGGTTGAAAAAATTTACCCAAATTTTGATAGTTTTGTTTTGCTTCGAAAAAGATGAACGATAATTATTCAATTTTTTCGTTAAATATAAATATAATATTCGGATATTTTTCAAATTATGTTTATTGATTTGAAAATCATTATCGAAGATTCTAACCAACCTAATGAAATCATGGAATCTTTAACAAATTTTTGACGTGAATTTAAAGATTTTTGATTAATTGGTATTTCAGAATATGTTTGTTATTTTAAGAAAATCATTCGAAAGTTTATGTTATAGGTTTGAGATTTCTCGACTTGCAAAGAATAGCTTGAAATATAATCATTTAAATTCAGGCTTTTCAATAGGTAAATCTACAAAATATTCATTTATATATACCATTATAAAAAACAGAAAGCGGAAAACTTTGTACCAGAAATTCGCCATTGAATACTCAGACCTATCTAGGTAACTGAATACATTATATAGACTCTTTCTTTCGTATGCTCGATTTCTAGAATTTTGGCTCATCAAATTACACTGTAAATTAATCAACAACATTCCACTTGCGAAAATGGAATATTAATGTTCCCATGGCATCAACGACGAAACAAATATACATGAAGTTATTACTTTGGAGAACAACTTGTTAAATTTCAATTCCCAAGCATTGTTCTGGCCACTACATAAGCTCAGATGAATATATAACTAGATGAAATTTGTTTCCTGGAATTAAACAGAAATGGGTTGTAGGAACAGTGGAGAAAATCGACATAATTGAACCAGTTCAACGCGAAGTCCCACTAGAGAAAATTGTCATTTTAATCATTGTATACCTATCATTTTAAATTTTGGATTGATTGGGCCGATACTTGGTGTAAATTAATAAACATATTAAAACAATGGTTAAAAATAACAATTTACACATTTATTATAAAAAATAACGCATGACGCACGTTTCGGTGGAACTTCACCTTCTTCAGATGCTAATTGCAAACTAACTATGATTCTCTGTTATATCGAAAACAAGAAATGACAAATTATGTAGAAGGGGTAAATACAAAGATGGTTACAAATGATTATTAGAAAAGGAAAAACCAATTCTGAACTGCTAGTCAGGTAGTTCGGTAATTTTGAAAAGATTAAGAAGGGGGCTTGAAGTATGATCGATTTGGCTATTCAATAGGAGACCGGAATGCTTGTATTTATTTATCTGTAATGATTCTAAAAGATTGAGTTTAATTCCTTTACTTTCAGTATTTAATATTTTAAAATCGAAATTGAATGTGTGATTTTCTTGGATTAAATGGTTTGCATAATGTGAATCCGACTTCTGATTAACAAAGCTACGTTTGTGTTCTGAAATTCTAGTTTGAAAACTTCTGAAAGTTCTACCAATGTAAAACTTATCACAATCGCCACAATTAATTTTATAAACTCCAAAGTTCATAAAGATAATAAATCAGGAGTTTATAAAATTAATTGTGGCGATTGTGATAAGTTTTACATTGGTGGAACTTTCAGAAGTTTTCAAACTAGAATTTCAGAACACAAACGTAGCTTTGTTAATCAGAAGTCGGATTCACATTATGCAAACCATTTAATCCAAGAAAATCACACATTCAATTTCGATTTTAAAATATTAAATACTGAAAGTTAAGGAATTAAACTTAATTTTTTAGAATCATTACAGATAAATAAATACAAGCATTCCGGTCTCCTATTGAATAGCCAAATCGATCATACTTCAAGCCCCCTTCTTAATCTTTTCAAAATTACCGAACTACCTGACTAGCAGTTCAGAATTGGTTTTTCCTTTTCTAATAATCATTTGTAACCATCTTTGTATTTACCCCTTCTACATAATTTGTCATTTCTTGTTTTCGATATAACAGAGAATCATAGTTAGTTTGCAATTAGCATCTGAAGAAGGTGAAGTTCCACCGAAACGTGCGTCATGCGTTATTTTTTATAATAAATGTGTAAATTGTTATTTTTAACCATTGTTTTAATATGCCTATCATTTTACTTCAAGTAGTGGTGAATTTCATTCGTTTTGACGTTTACTGTATCTCAGAAACAAGAAATTTCAAATTGAAAATATATCTGAGTTCGATTCTGGTATTTTCTGGCATCGTGACAAATCCTTTTCATGAGCGAAAATAATTAAACTTTAGTAAAGACATAAGTATCTTACATGTTCATGTAGAATGTTTAAGAATAAAACGGTCTCTTTAGCCTGGGTTCCCGGTCACTCGAGAATCAAGGAAAATGGAGAGGCTGATTTAATCGCCAGAAAAGGAGCGCGAACGTCATTTACTGGCCCAGAACCTTTCTGTGGTATAGGGAAATACACCTATAAGAGAGAGATTCGGTAGAAGAAGGAAACTGAAAGAGAAACGCTCTGGCGGAATCTTCCAGGACTAGATAACTCCAAAAAGTTCCTCCGGAACTTTAAAACTGCAAGATCCAAGGGATATCTGGCTCTCAGTAAGAATAAACTACACCTCCTCAATGGCTTCATACAGGACATTATCGCCTCAGAAAGCATCTGATTAGAATAGTGTAACGTGTCAATTCCCCGCTTAACCGCCGCCACTGAGTTCTTAATCGAATCACAGTTGAAGAGACTCGCGCAGTTCGGGATGACATGCGTATTACGAAAATCGCGAGATAGATTCGAATTAACAGGTACAAGATCGTTCTTTCTTTTAGCAAATGGTTGTTAAAGATACCAGATCATTAATTGTTGAAATTATAGTCAATATCTATTAAACGAATAGTTTATTAAAGTTTATTAAAATTTATTGAGTATCTGTGGCGTCTGATAGACGGTAAGTTAGGAGAAGAAATATAACTATTTCGTATTAATGCATTATCTTGAAAATCTGAATTGATTCCTTATTTCATTTTTCCGCCATTTCATTTTTTTCATTTATCTATATTAAATTATTTATCTTTCAATATTGGAATAATCATCTCGCATTTCTTAATTTAAAATATTTTTACTTTATTTGCTTATTTCATTCTCTCAATTTGACACAACATTTTTATAGGCTAACGATGGCAAATTTCACGTGGTCATATCTTATGTTCAGTTTAATGTTGGAACATATACTGTCTTTCTTAGCATCTTTGCTTGAGATAAATTTAAATGTTAATTTGAATTGGCCATCGATACCCTACAGATATTCTTGGAAAATATTAAGTTTGAGATTGTATGTTGATTTGCCCCAAATTATTTTAGCCACCTTGGTTAGAGCTAAAAGTCACGTTGTCTGAAGTTTGAAATATTCACCTTATCTGGAGCTACCAAGAAACGAGGTACAAAAGGGCAGAAGTCAAGAGTACAATCCATCCAATGAGGAATCTCAAACGTCGATGGAAAATTAAATGAAAATACAAAAAGATAAGTCTTATTCCATGTAAAAGAAAACAGTAAATACCTACATTTTATTTTGTTATTATTACTGAGAACAACCTAGAACCAATATATGTTTAACCAATCTCCCTGCTAGCTCGGGCATAAATATATCTCAAAAGGGAGGTTGGTTACAATAGGTTTATCTGAAACTGACGAGTGTAGATTCTGTGGAGAGGAGGAGGAAACTCCTATGGAAACTACCTGGCTACAGAATGCCTCGCCATTGCAAGCCAACGAAAGAAATGCTTTGGTCAAAAAACTTGTAGGAAAGAGGACATAACCTCCTTGAAGCCTTCGCAGATATTGGAGTTTATTAATACTCTGGAACTAGAAGGCGAGCTGTAGGTCAATGGCGTAGTACAGAAAACAGCCTTGATGGGGGAGTACGATAGACCTTAAAGTAGCAGTGCAAAAAAATCCCAAATTAAAGGAATATATACATTTAGAAAATAATTAAATTATACGTAGATTATTTTCAGTTATTTAGCTTTTGTTCAGATAAACGATTATAATTATAATAAAAATGAGCCTGTAAATGCATTGATAAAAAACTCTGACCAGGGTCGATAATTTTTGGAACCAAACAAAATAATAGTAGGTTGAAACCCATTAGAAAATGAGGAGAATTTAATAAAAATGGGAGGAAAAATAATTTACGGGCGATCTGAGGTCGGGAAGGGAAAGGGGGCGAGTTTTTAAGGGTGAAAAACGGTTTATCTCGATTTCTAGCAAAACTACAATTTCTATGGAAAAAAGTCAAATGACAAAGTTGTATGTAATGAAAAGATCTAAAACTTCTAAATTCACACTTTTTTCACATAACTTCCAAATTTATGTGAAAAATTCAAAAAACCAAGTTTTTGGTTTTTTATTCTCATCTTTCACAGAAAAAAATATTTTTCGACGAAATTTTGTAGAAACTCACCTTTTTATGTCCCAAATACACTGTAATTTATTTGATTTGAAATATTAATTTTCTATCAAAATCATCATCGAAGAAGCATCCTAATTTTCAATCGAAAATTCTCAAAATATCAGCTTTGTTCAAAAAGTTGGTGTGCTTTATGTTCGTTGAAATCTCTACTTTCCGATGATGTATACCTTATTATAGTAAATATTCTCAGAAAATGCAAAAATTTGAAAAAAACTCGAATTCGAAATTTTAATTTGGCAGAAAAATGAAACGGTGGAAAAGATCATGAATAAATATTTGCGTTATGTAAGAAAACATTACGCAGCGAGCAGCTATATTGTTTCTGATGGGTATCCGAATTTAAAAAATCAGTTACTGTCACAGCAGTTAACAGTACCAGCAGTTAATTCAACTAAAAGACAATATTCCAGAGTTCGATTATCAAAATTATGTTAGCATCTTCTTCTACTTGTTTACAGGAAAATCCTTGTGACTGTGATCTTTTCGTTAACTTTTTCATTATTTTGTCCCTGTTTTTTTCGTTAGATAAAATTTTTTCTTGCAAAAATGGTATTTTTGTATGGTTTTGATAATCGAACTCTGGAATATTGTCAAAGTTCTTCTACGACTATGTTCTCCTCTTTTTGTTGAACTAACTGCTGGTACTGTTGTGACAGTAACTGATTTCTTAATTTCGAGGTACCCATCAAAAACAATATAGCTGCTTGCTGCGTTTTCCTACATAGCGCAAATATTTATTCATGATGTCTTCCACCGTTTCATTCTTCTGCCAAATTAAAAATTTCGAATTCGAGTTTTTTCGATTTTTTGCATTTTCTGAGAACATTTACTATAGTAATGTACACATCATCGCAAAGTAGAGATTTTAGCAAACATAAAGAACACCAACTTTTTGAAAAAAGCTGATATTTTGACAGGATAATTTCCGATTGAAAATTAGGGTGCTTTTTCGATGTTGAGTCAATATAAGGTGAAAAAATGAATATTTCAAATCAAATAAATTACAATGTGTTTGGGACATGTAAGTTTTTAAAAAATTTCGTTAAAATTTTTTTTTTCTCTGAAAGATAAAAATTAAAAACCAAACACCTGCCTTTCTGAATTTTTAACATCAATTTTGAGGTTATAAGAAAAGAGTGTGAATACAAAAGTTGTAGATATTATTACCTACAACTTTGCCATTTGACTTTTTTCCATAGGACTTGTAGTTTAGCCGAAAATCGAGATCAATCGTTTTTTACCCTTAAAAACTCACCCCCTTTCCCTTCCCGACCTCAGATCGCCCGTAAATTATTTTTCCTTTCATATATATATATATATATATATATATATATATATTCAAATATATATAAATATATTCAAATATATATATATATATATAATATATATATATATATATATAGATATATATATATATAATATATCAAATATATATATATATATATATATATATATATATATATATATATATATATATATATATATATATATATATATATATATATATATAAATATATTCAAATATATATACATATATATATATATATATATATATTTATATAAATATATATATATATAATTATATATATATATATATATATATATATATATATATATATATATATATAATATCTTTCTTGAAAGAATTTCTTCTGAAATATCATCTAATTATCAAAAGACGCCCTCAAAAATATTTAGATAAACGACAAAGCAATACACCGCCGTTTCAATAAAGTCAATTTGTGATGTTCTGCAATCTAGTTGATCACATTTGTGTCGCGGAAATGCAGACGGCATTGAAGAGTTCCATATCAAATTTTCTGGATTAGACATTCGACATCCGCCTGTCACTATTTGACACGTTCCTCTGCCGGATTAACTCGGAAATTGCAGGCAAGAGCCGAGATCGCGGAGCCTCGAGATTGAGAAAATTCGAATTGGACCGTAAAAAAGACAAGCAAACAAGAGTGGAAACGTGCAATATTCGAAAGCCACCGATTTTTATTTAATTTTTTGCAGGTACGCTTTTGCTTATAAAGATCGTGTTTTAGCAGCATTTTTCGCGCAGAAAGGAAACCTCATGTCGTACAGGGTGGGCCAAATTGGACATTTTTAAAGTAAAGTCCTGTTTTAAAACTAGATAGATGAAAACTGATGGCGGTGTCTGAGGCTTAATTTTTATGACAAACTCAATGGTGAAAACCGCATATCGATATATTTCATCGTTTCTGAGTTACAGCATGTTTTTCGAAAATGTTCATTTTCGAAAAATTGCTGTAACTTTTTTCCTGTCAAAAATTCTTTGGTTCTATGACAACATTTTTGAAGCACTTTTTTACGTAAAATTCAATGGTTTAAGTAATTTATTTTTTCATATCATATATCAACAGTTATTGACGGAAAAATCATTTTTTTAAATGAGACACCCTGTATATTTATGCATATTACGATAGAACTTAAAATTACCATTTAAAAAATGTAGCACACTTGACGTTTCACTAGAGTCATCTCTGAAATTCAGAGCTTTCAAGTTTATTCATGTAGACTTTGAAACGTACACTATGAACAAAGTAGGCTTTGGACGAAGCGGCAATAAAACAGGAAGCAAGTGTTCACTAGTAGTTGTCAAATTTTGATATAAGTAGTAAAGGCGCTCTTCAATTTGTGGTTTTTATTCATTTTTCAAACACATTTGCAATGAAGTATGATAATTATGAAATATGGGATATGATAGTTTTATACTAACCGGGGAAAATGTAGATGCAGCAAACAATTTGTATTGCGTGAGGTATCCAGATAGAAGGTAATCTTTTAGAGACATTTTCGCAAAATTGCAACACAATCTAATTGATGGTGGTCAATTTGAAAAGATAAGGCCAAAATCATATGCATCAATTAGGGATAGGGAATTGAAAGAAACATGCGTTTTACGAGCTGTTGCTAATAATGCGAAAACGTCAATGCGAAATTTAAAAATAACAACAGGCCTACGAAGAATTCACGTTAGGCGAATTTTGAAAAAGTATAAAATCAAGCCATACAGGCCCAGAAGAGTTCATGAACTCAGACCAGGATATTTTGAACGCCGCATGGATTTTCGCCACTGGTTCCTGATTTTTCATCAAATTGTATTTGGCCAGATGAAGCTTATGTCAGCAGCACCAGTATTTTCAACCGCTATAAATCTCATTCTTGGGCACAACAAAAACCTCCTTCTATTGTGAAGCAGAGAAGTCAAGGAAGATTTGGATTCAGTGTATGGGCACCTGCCCATACACTGAATAGTCTACCCCTAAAAATACCTATTATTAGGGGTAGAATTATCAGCCCCGTCATTTATAATGGCACTCTAGCTTCTCAGAGGTATTTAGAAATATTAAGGCAACATATTGAACCCCTTGTTGACGAATGCCGTTAATGGAGCTCAGGAAAATATATTTTCAGCAAGACCGGGCTTCGCCTCACAAGACAATTGCAATTGTCTGCAATTTTTTGGCTGCAAATTTTGGCAATAATTGGATAGCCAACCAAGGACCCAACCATTGGCCGGCCAGGTCACCGGACCTAACGCCTATGGAGTTTTACCTCTGAGGAAGGTTGAAAGATCTTATTTTCAAACTTTCTACATTTGAACACCAGAAATATTTTGTTCTTCATTATTATTATTATTGTTTTAGTTTTATTTATTAGTGTGAATATGGTATAAATTGTTATCAGCTTTACTGAAACTATGAGTTTTAAGTACTGCTGTCAACAGCTTTCCTAACCATTGGTAGCTACTAATGAACACTTGCTTCCTGTTTTATCGCCGCTTCGTCCAAAGTCTACTTGTTCATAGTGTGCGTTTCGAAGTCTACATGAATAAACTTAAAAGCTCTGAATTTCAGAGATGACTCTAGTAAAACGTCAAGTGTGCTACATTTTTGAAATGGTAATTTTAAGTTCTATCGTCATATGCAGAAATATACTGGGTGTCTCATTAAAAAAAATTAATTTTCCGTCAATAACTGTTGATGTATGATTTGAAAAAATAAATTACTTATACCATTGAATTATACGTAAAACAGTGCTTCGAGGATGTTTTCATAGAACGAAAGAATTATTGACAGGAAAAAAGTTATAGCAACTTTTCGAAAATGAACATTTTCGAAAAACATGCTGTAACTCAGAAACGATGATAGATATCGATATGCGGTTTTCACCATTAAGTTTGTCATAAAAATGGAGCCTCAGACACCGTCATCAGTTTTCATCTATCTAGTTTAAAAACAGGACTTTCCCTTTAAAAGTGTCCAATTTGGCCCACCCTGTACATTGTAACGTAGTTTGAAATTTTTGATTTTCCCGATTGGCAGCGGAGATGAGACGAGGAAAAAAGCCGCTATAATCGTGACCCGAGGGGCCGTTTCGGACTGCCGAAACCTGACTTCATGGGACTAGGTGGCTGCTGTTCTGATCGCCCAAACAGTTCGTGAAAAACGAGCGTCGCATAATTGACGTTTTATTACAGTGAAGGGTAAATAATCATCAAATTTATCGCGATGTTTATTAATTTTCGACAATTAATGTCCTTACTTCAAATATATGAAAAATGATTCGCCGATATATTCAATGGAAACAATGAAAAGTGATGCTTATTATCAATCTACGCTGGAAATGATGAAAAATATAATTTCAAATTGTTAACATTTATCCTTACCAAAACTCTTGTAAATTGAAGAACTAAATAACATCTCATTCGAGGCCTGGGTAGACCAGCGGTAAGGTGAACCGCCTTATACCGTTTGTAAACCGAGGATTGTGGGTTCGAGTCCCACCTCGCTCTTGGGTGTTGTGTATGTCCGGAATTTAGTGGTTATATATGATTAAAAATTGTTGGGTAATGTACATAGTTTACAAGCCCATTGGCCGTTCGGAACCGGCGTTAATCTGTAGGTCCTTCGAGTTAAAAAAAAAAAAAAAAACATCTCATTGTCTTCAATAGTAGGCACTCGACGGATTACATAAGTCAAGCAACATGAATCATCACTAATGACCATTCATTATTATCGAACACTATCAGCCACGATCTATCATTATCAATTACCTTTGATTACAGTGATCTATCAACACCAATCACCTTTAGTCTTAATGAAAATTCATCATTTACTATCATCTTTCAACATCAATTACCTGTAGTTACCCTGAATAATAGCATTCACCATCAATTACCATCCAAAATCTACAATATACATCAAACTTTATCAATAATAATCAATTTCCACCTATCAGAATCAATCATAATAATTACTAGAAGTTGCCTTAGTCAGCAGTTATCATCAACAGTCAGTCACCATCAACTTCCACCAAACACCATCAACCACTATCAATCATCAACACCAACAATCTAAATTAATCAATGTCAATCACTAAAATCCTACAACATCAATCACCATAAGTAACCAGGAATAATTATAGTTCACCATCAATCACTATCAAAGAACATTAAAAACAAAAATCGCTCAATCTACATCTTTTTTCATGACCGCAATCAATTTCCATCGATATACATCAATAATCGTCAGTCACCATCGATAGCAATCAATAACTATCAATCATCATCAGTCAACTACAATAATAATCAATCACCAGCATCTACCATATTTCTACTCAATCACCATCAGATGATATTGATCACCATCAATATACATCAATAATTGTTAGTCACCATCGATAGCAATCAATAACTATCAATCAACATCAGTCAACTACAATAAAAATCAATCACCAGCATTTACCATATTTCTACTCATTCACCATCAATCACTATTAATCACTCTCAAAAACCATTAATCACAATATATCACCATAAATCTTCAGAAAACATCATCAATCACTAATACCAATCAACTTCAATAAGTATCAATCATCTTCAATCACCATCAAGCATAATAAATTACCATCAACCACGTACGTCTCCATCAAAGTTTTGAAACTGCGCATGTCGTAAACTTTTATTACGATTTCACAATAAATTGAGAGTGCTTGCTACATTTATAAACTATGATTTTACTATTCAGGAGTGATTTGAAATTTGAATATAAATTCTACTCGTAACTTAACGGAATATAATGTATTTCAATTTCCAAGAGTATTTTATTTCCACAAGAGTTTGTTGAAGAACGCAACAATATCGGATGTTTCCATTATAAGGAAAATGCAATGTGAATAGTCTACTACGTAACTAACTATCGAACAAACGATATTAAATATTTTATTACTGCAGTTTCGAACTCACGTCCATCACCAGACGATCGTATAAATAAAGTACTTCTGTATTATCAGAATTGATATATTAAGGTTGAACTCTTGTTCTTTAGTCTATTGCTATGTTCGAAATTATAAAAGTCTAGGAGTGAGGAGAGCGATCAGGTTATTGAGATACTAATAATTATAATTGGTGATAAAAATTGATGAACATAGTGGTTTAAATTTAATCAAAATTTTCATCGGACAGAAGGAAATAATTTGATATAATAATTATCAGAGAGCAATTTTTTATATATTTCGAGAAGGGTCTTCAAAATGAGTAATTAAATTCATTTATTTTATTTTCTCCTTCTTGATCAAATATCGTTGAATTTGCAGTACTAGCATATTGAAAGAGAGAACATAATCTAGATGGAACAACAAAAATAAACCAAAATTACTAGAATGGGGAATAATCAATTGAAAAATATATTGTCATTTGGTGAAACTTGAATACAATTTTTTATGGAGTTCCAATTCGATGCAATGTTAGATACCTCTTGAATTAAATACTCTCTCGATGTGTCACAAGGGTTTATATTCCAAATATTACGAATTTCCTACGAACGAATAGCACCAAAAAAAAATGTTCGATAAAAGTATGAAGGAATTCTTTTTATAAAGAAAATCGAAATATGGGACAATTACAATTAAATAAAGGGTTGGATTGATAGAGAACCTTAATCATTTGAATGATTCATTTACTGCTGAAGAACTGAACTCATACAAAAAAGTGAAAGAAAGTGTTTACTTAATATATTTTATCTTCGCAAAGAAGAGAACATTTTAGACTAGACGTAACAAGTTGATGAAAATATCTTGAGAAGATAAGCAACTTATTTATGTAGGAAAATATTAATGGTACAACCTAGGTCGAACAAAATATTAGCATTGATCATTAAACTAATTTGGGATCAGCAAGTTGAGGTCCTGGATCGAATCGATTTTTTCACCACGTAATTTTTATGTCGCAACTTAAAGTATTTTTGAAAATGGCTGTAGAGGTACTTACATCCATTATGAATTCATTTCAAAGGCTGATTATTTGGGCGTGAGTTTGATTGATGTTAAAGAGCTGTTATTTGAGAATTTCAAATATTGAATAAAGTATAAACTTCACTTTATTATCAGCATTGAAAAATTTTTTAAAATAATTCAATTACTAACGTGTCATTATGGAGGCGTTATGTAGATGATATTTTTTGTATTTGGACCGGTACAGATAGGCAGTTAGATAATTTCCTTCGATATATAATTACTTTCTACAACTCGATTCAATTTACAAAAGAAGTAGAAAACGAAAACGCTACCTTGAATTTCTTAGACGTTCAGATTGCTAAGAATTTGAACTCGTTTACGTTCAACATTCATAGAAAACCAACCTTCACAGATACTTTAATTCACAGCGACAGTAACCAACACATTAAAATAAGACTCAGTGCTTTTCATTCTTTCATACATAGATCGTTCACGATTCCATTATCGGAAACAAATTTTCAAACTGAAGTTAATACAATTAAATTATTAGCCATCAATAACGGTTACAATGAAAGTCTTATCGACAAGCTCATTGGGAAATAACGAATAAAGTATCTGTTGCATTCAATATACCCCACGTAAACTATTAATGAAGAACAAAAATACTTCCCAATAAATTATGTGCCTAATTTGAGTAGCAAAATTTGTAACAGACTATCGAAAAATAACGTTAAAACAATTTGTATAAATAAAAGAAACTTGAAGTCATTCTTGGTCAATAATAAAGAAAAATCTAACATCGGAGAAAACAGTGGTATTTACAAATTATTTTGCGACGAATGTCCTGCTTTCTATATTGAACAGACAGGAAGGAATATAAATATTCGTGTTGAAGAACATAAGAAGTCAATTTTACAAAACAAAAATACCACTGGCTTCTCTGAACATTGTATAAAATTCAATCACTTTCTGGATTTCAACAAAACCAAAATGTTATATTCAGGTAACAAAGGAAAACGCCTTGACCTTCTTGAAATTCTCGAAATAAATTCCGCCCATAATAGTCAATTACCCCTTGTAAACGAACAAATTGATTTTCAGGTATCACCTCTGCTTTTGTCTGTTTTATAAATCACGATGCAATACTCTCCTGTACTCAGTCTTAATAATGAGTTCATAACTCGAAAAATGTCGACTTTTCGTTACAGCTAAATACAGTATCTTAATATTTTTTATATTGTGAAACATAAGCCAAGTGTTTTTATTCTAAAGTTTATACTTTATTCTTTATGATGTTTCACCAAGTGATGTGCCAGAATTAAATCTCAGTTATTTCAAATATTATTTCTCACCGCCGCAATTTATGTATCAATCATGCGTTTTGCAGGTTTTCAAGTTTTGGACAACTTCTTTCAGGAATTTGTTGTTTCACTGCTCATCCGAAGACATCGATAACAAATATTGATACTTCTGGTTCAGTGAAACTCTTACATCATATCTTTTCGATTTTGATATATGTCTTTTCTTTACTAATAATACCTATATCAAGAAAAAACTTGTTTGTTATATATTCTATCTCTGTAGCGTGTTCCACTGCCCCCTAACAATCGTGCAAATAAAACAATGTCTGAAAATTTCTACGGAGCAATCGATAGCGCTGGGAAAATCACAACTGCAATTTAGTTTCGACGTTATATTCCATTTTCATCCGAGTCTACGTTTAATGGCCTGTCTCTCTGTTTGCACTGGAAAAATGGCTCGTGCAAAGCAAACTTCAAATAACACTGTCATGGAACTAACGCAAACTGACATTGAATACGAAATGACATTCGGAAAGAGCTTCGTCAAAGTATAAAGGATATCTAATTGCATGCCATTCACAGGAATAAGAATCATATTTGCTCCTTGGGTAATAGATAAATAGTTTGAGATTTATTAATTCATTTCGTTTGTACCTACAACATAAAGTAAACAAGGAAAATTCTTCAATAATAATAAAAAATTTTAAACAACTTTTCAAGGGAGCTGGTTAATTGTATTTTCCGATGAACATTCAACATTCACAATCCAACGGTGAATTATAGAAAACATCAGGTTACTCTGACTCAAAATCTGCATACAGCTGTTTCGATCTTATTAGATCTCATCAGTGGAGCTTATTTGACTCGGAGTGAATTAGAAAATTTGTAATTGTTTTTCAATACAAATCGCGGTCGGGACTACTATCAACAACCCAGAGCGCCCTCCAACAAGCATATTGAGAACGAACAATTCGCCGCTTAGATCGAAAATATAGTATCCCGAAAGGAGAATACATAACTCCCTGACATAAAATGTCTACTTTGCGTATGTTATTCCTAAGCTTGCTAACATAGCATTTTTTAAAACTCTGGAAATACGACAATATATAGGGTGGTCCAGATCTTAGCCAAGAAATTTTAACCTCGTATTCTATGTCAGAAATAAGCCCTAGTTTGTCAAATGAACATATGCGAGAAATGCTTCCTCTCCGAGATACATCAAGTCGAAATTATAAGAAAAAAAAAGTTTTTTGTTTATAACTTTTACAGTACTTGAAATATTTCTATGAAATTTGGGATATAGTTATAAGCATCATATATTATGAACAATATCAAATTTTAGCGATTTCTTCATGCATGAGAATGTGTTTTATATTTTTACTCGAAAAGAGTGCCTCGTACGTAAAAATTGCTCCAAATTAAATGGGGATTTCAAGGGTAATTTTTTTATTTGAAAAAAGCAGTAGAGTATCATTTTTTGTCTGCAAATATTCAATCTCGATACAGTATGGACGCCACTGGTAGAATAAACAATAATGTTTTATGCATAAAGTGCTCCTTGATGCTTAAAAGCAATGTCCC
The DNA here is from genome assembly GCA_030704885.1 of Cynegetis impunctata. Taxonomy (NCBI): domain Eukaryota; kingdom Metazoa; phylum Arthropoda; class Insecta; order Coleoptera; family Coccinellidae; genus Cynegetis; species Cynegetis impunctata. The sequence goes on from JARQZK010003635.1 coordinate 696,036, forward strand.
AAATTTCATAGAAATATTTCAAACAGTGTAAAAGCAATAAATAAAAAACTTTTTTTTGTCTCATAATTTCAACACGCTGTATCTCGAAGAGGAAGCAGTTCTCGACATACGTTTTTATGACAATCTGTGGCTCATTCATTGTGGCTCATACAAACTTAAAATTTCTTGATTAAGATCTGGACCAGCCTATATATGTCGTATGTCCAGAGTTTTCAAAAATGCTATGTTAGCGTGATTCGGAATCACATAGGCAGAGATGCATATTTTATGTCACGAAGTTATGGATTCTATATATGTCGTATGTCCATAGTTTTTTAAAATTAAATATAAATATATATATATATATATATATATATATATATATATATATATATATATATATATATATATATATATATATATATATATATATATATATATATATATTTTATATATATATATATATAATATATATATATATATTTATATATATATATATTTATATATATATATATATATATAGCAAAAATTAAGGGGGGTCTTTCATATAACTTTTTGTTCAACACCCTTTTCCCTCCAAGTTACAGCCCTTTGAAATTAGGTGAAAAAAATTGTTTTTATTCAATACATCCACTTTGGAAAAAATTTGGAAGAATGAAATTTGGCAGATAACTGCTGCTAATAGAATGGTAGTTTTGAGTGTTTTTGTTACCCTCAAATGTAATCACAAGGGGCTGAAAAAAACAACCCCTATAATATTTTGCATCAGAACTTTTTAATGCGCCTATATTTTCCTTTTTAAAAAATATATTCAAAAAGACAGACTCGATCTGCAACTTTTTTATGTCTTGACTTTTAATCATAAAGTTGTTTGATCACAAAAAAATAAAATAATGCTCTGACTATTTTCTCATAAATTCAGAGAGGTTATCATCTATTAAAAAAAAACAAGTAAGCTGCTGTCAAATGTCAAATAATTTGTTAATTGTTATTAGTAGTACAATTATTGTTCAATCCGCTCTAATTTGCAATATTCTTCAACTAAATAAAAAAATGCCATTCTTTCAATAAAGTTTTATTTAGTTGTGAAAAATATTCATTATAAAACTGTCTAGAAATGAGAAAAAATCAGAACAATAAAACTATTTGTCATATGACTTTATTTGACAGCAGCTTACTTGTTTTTTTAAAATAAATGATAACCTCTCTGTGAATTTATGGGAAGAGTCTGAGCACTATTTCATTTTTTTGTGATCAAACTAACAACTTTATGATGAAAATTCACGAAATAAAAAAGTTGCAGATTGAGTCTGTCTTTTCAAATATATTTTTTAAATAGGAAAGTATGAGCGCATCAAAAAGTTCTAATGCAAAATATTATAGGGGTTGTTTTTTTCAGCCCCTTGTGCTAACATTTTAGTGTAACAAAAACACTCAAAAACTGCCATTTTATTAGCAGCAGTTATCTGCCAAATTTCATTCCTCTAGTTTTTTCCTAATTGGATGTATTGAATAAAAACAATTTTTTCACCTAATTTCAAAGGGCTGTAACTTGGAAGGAAAGGGGTGTTGAACAAAAAGTTATATGAAAGCCCCCCTTAATTTTCGCTGTAGAATCACCCATTGAAATATTTCGCATCAATTCAGAAACACCCTGTATATATATATATATATTATATATATATATATATATATATATATATATATATATATATATATATATATATATATATATATATATATATATATATATATATATATATATATATATATATATATATATATATATATATATATATAGATATATCATTAAGTGTTCAATTTATGAAATATATTAAATTAACCATAGTCATCGAGATATTATATGTAGGTATTACAAAAAGTTCACTTCATGTAATATATTAAATTGACAATGGTCAACTTGTATATTTTCATGATTTGATTTTGAATATTGCGAAAATCGCAACAAATATCAATTTTGGCAATACCAACGTGATTAATACACTGTAAATTTCCGAGCTAAAAACGAATACAAGGCAAATCAGATAGTAAATATCTCAATCAACTGAGAATTGTTTGTCGCAGATCTATCGTTCGAAACATGACGAGTTGGATGATGAATCAATATTCGGCCGAATTGTTTTTCGCAAATTTCTCTTCAATTTGTTGACTGTATTCCGAATTGCATATTATATTGATTAAATGAAATGTATTTTTTCAGTTCAATTTCAATGGAACGCAGAATTCAGAATTGACGGCGTAGTATTTTTCAAATACCATTGATATATTTGCATTTGAAAAATTATTTCGACAATACAATGACCACTTACTTGAAAAAAACGGTAGTTATCTTGTTTGGAAACTTTCAGCGCAGTTGTATACTATAATCCTTCAATTATTTTTCCAATGCCAATGATAACTGGGGCAAGATTACAAACTATCCAAATTGATAAATGATAAATCTGATAAATCAGATGAGAATTTTATTCCAGGAAATGGGTTAGTTCATCGAAATGGATTGGGATAATTCAATATTTGATCGATTAATTTATTTCTAGGGATAGGTTAAAAGCTGATTTGTGCGAGCAAATAAATTCTTAAAATGAAAACACTGCTTTCCAAATTTGATGAGACCGATTCTTTAACCGGGTCGTCATCATTAGGATGAAACTGTCATTTTACTGTCAATTATTGACGACACTATCAAGTGTTTACATATTGAAATATGTAAATATTCCAACCGTGCAGTAATATTCTGCGAAACTATTACACAGCACTAAACATGGCCCAAATTATGAATGTCTTAAGGTCTTGAACCCAGAGATTAGTTGAATCGGTGAGAATAAGAACAGTACAAGTCCAAAATTTGACATTTCGACCTGTCATAGCCATTTTGTTTCTAATACAAGGCTGCATCAATTGAGTGTAAAAACAGTAGAAATATCACTATGTTAAGGCGTATGGCAATGCTTATCGTAAAGCATTGAGCTTAAGAACAGTACAAGTCCGGACTAGTACGGTTCTTATTCTCAGCGGAGAGATTTGTTGACATGAAATCGTAATCACAGACAGAGACAAATGGTTTAGTTTGTTTTCGCTGCTACTCGACTGTGTTTGTTGTTTATGTGTTTAGTTATTTTAGTAAAATATCCTCTTAAATATATTCATAAAACAAAATAAAACGACAATCAAATCATGAAAAACATACTAGTCGACCATGGTCAATTTCATACATTACATAAAGTGAACAAGGAAAATTCTTTAATAATTTAAAAAATTATCAAACAACTTTCCAAGGAAGCTGGTTATACATATTCAGCAACGCAAAATCTGCATTCACAATCGAACGGTGAATTATAGAAATTGTCAAGTCACCCCGACTCAAAATCTGCATACAGCTGTTTCGATCTTATTAGATCTCATCAGTGCAGCTTATTTGACTCGGAGTGAATCAACAAATTTCTAATTGTTCCCCAATACAAATCGTGGTCAGTAATACTGGCTGGATAACAATCCAGAGCACCATCCCACCAAAGATATTGGGAAACAACAATTCACCGCTTAGACTGAAAATGCAGAAATTCGTCGCTTAAACACGTACCTCCTGATATGAAGATATCTACTCTACAACAGTGGTGTATATGATTCCAAGGCACACTAACATAGTGATTTTATTGACGGAGCTTTATCCTATACTTTTAAGCTACTTAAACAAAATCAGAATCCAGAGATTCCATCTAATAGAGCCTACTCTGGGCCACTGCCAATCAACGCTAAAAAGATGAAGGATATAAGGCATCATGAAATATGTAGAGGGGGAGCAGCTGGAGTTTTATTACCACATTTCATCATGGCCAACAACAAACAAAGACGATGATAATCGTGCTGATGATTAAAATTCATTATTCTGTGTTTTGATCTTATAATAAAAGTGTGTTTTGACATGTTGTTTTTATTTGATAAAAAAATTATGCAAGTATTTTAACAATAACGCAGATTGAGATTAAGAACAGTACAAGTCCAAGTTAGTTATCTGTGTATAAGTGAAAAAATCATAAACCTACAAATTTTATTTTCAGTTCAAAGGACGTATAAAATGATATACTAAAATTATTATATGCACACGAAATTCGTAACATTAATAACTAACTTGTCAGAGAGTTTTTTTCGTTTTCCCAAAACTGTAACATATGGACTTGTACTGTTCTTATTCTCACCGATTCAGTTATTGTAGACGATTTTTTTTGAAAATGAACCACATTGCTTATATACATTAATTAATACATAAAAAACGGATACACAAGGTCTACGTGTTATAAAAAAAGTATTCAGATTCGAAAAAAGTAACAATTATTAGTATTGATTTGGTTTTTTTCAATTCCTTCTTTCCGTAGCTTCTGTGGTGCAGATTTTCAGTTGTTGTGATAGACCCTGCGCGTTTGCATACAGCAACTAGCTGTTCATCTTTATGGATACCATTTCATACTCGTTCTATCACTGAAGATGTTCCAGTTGTAGGTCAATCACTATTGTTCATATATCAAATCAATGATATTCATATATCGAATCAAATCAAAATATGCTTCACTGTCTTTGAAATTATACAATTTATCGACAAAACGAATAACTAAACAATGTAAGATATAGAAACAAGAACATACCGAACGAAAAATCTGAGAACTGAATAATGTAAAATATAGAAATAAAGAAACAACAAACCACATTTACATACAGAATATATACCAATTTTATATTATCAACAATCGAACCAAGAGTAGGTCTGAAATGCTTCTTTATAATTGACGCCTTTGCTAAGGTCTATCAAGAACATAATATTATGTTCGTTAATGAAAATTGATCAAGAAAGTTATAGATTTTAATTAATCTAGAAGGTGATTTTAATTTTTCATAGTATTGCAAATGATGGACTTTTTTGTTCTTTCAGAGAAAGGAATAGAAAGGTGAACATGAGGTCCCGCAGATGTACTAGAATAACCGTGCTGTGGCACCATGGGTACGGCATGGAAGTACTTATGAATGAAGCAAAAGGATTCAAGTAAATATGAAGCAGGAAGTGTTAAAATTCAATTTTTTTTGAAATAAGGTTTTCAATGAGCCCTAATCTCCAGAACATACATGTGACGAATTGCTCTCTTCTGCGATTTGGGAATGGTGTCGAGTTGTGAAGAATAGGCGTGACGAAAGATTTTGAAATACTCTTCCGTAATGTGGGTACACATTTACTTTTTACGAAAAAACCTTTATTTCAGTAATAAACTTAAGTTTAACGAAGTTTAAAGCCATTTTTCTAATATGTTTTGAATACTGCGCGAAAACAGCTCGCAGGTGTCATGGCGTCGGCTCTGACGTCACGCTCAAGTAATCATGTCATTGTGTCTATGCATAGTGAAGAAAGTAAACAAAACATTAAATTAATTCCTGTGGTAAAAATGAATTCCAAAGTTTATAAATGGTGTGCAGTACCGCAGTGTAAAAACACATCAATAAAAACACCCAACAAAGTGTTTGTACATGTTCCAAATAAGAAAATAATGAGAGATAAGTGGTTAAAGCTTGCACGGCGAAACCCGAACGACGTAGTCACGAATTCACCAATTTATTTCTGTGAAGACCACTTTGATGTGAGTATATTATCATATATTTATATGTCTTAAACTTAAAAAAACGTTTGTTTGTTATTATCAATTTTGATCGTTTTCTTTTCTTTTTGCAGTTGCCAAATGATATGGAAAATTATATGGAGTATCATGTGATGGGGTCAGTATCACAAGTACGTATGAAACCAGGATGTATGCCCCATAAATTTATATGCCAACCAGACAGGAAACGACGAACATCTGACACAACAGAGCGACCCTATATAGCTAAGAAACGAAGAATGATTATTCTTGAAGAGTGTGAAAAGAAATACGAAGAGAAATGTATAGAACAATCAAGTGTTGAAGAAATTGCATCCAGTAGTTCAGGTATATATTATTAACTTATTTATTAGAATATAGCATTGAAAAAGTTAATTTTATTCTCAGTGTTATTACATAGCTACATTGTTGGTACACTCAAACCTACATAGCATTTTCTGAGACCTATTAATCTCCTATTTGTGTTCATACTTATAACATTGCACTTAAATAATAGAATATTTTGTTTTACAGTTCAGCAGAATGTAGGAGAAGTTCCCCAATTAACACCAAGAGTATTGGATAAATCAATTCAAGTACACATATCAAAAACATTCAGAAGTAAAGCCAACCAAACAAAAGTCAGTTCGGTAAATCAGATGACATCACCATTGAAGCCGTTTCTACATTCTGTCGCTACATCACCATTTAAAATCAAGCATCATAGTTTTGATAGTAACCCATCAAGACAAAGTGTAAAGTATTTGAGTAAAATAGTTAAAAAAATAGAACAATCCGATAGTGATACTTCTTATACTCCCTCTGGTACTGAAACAGAATCATCAATCTCTGTAAAATCTCTTCAAAAGGAGTCTACATCAGACTGTAGCGAGATGATAGAGGATGACAAAAGGAGAGAAGATTTAAACGCTTTAGAGTGTACCTTGAAGAAAATTAAAAAAAGCCCCCGTTCTTATATTGGCATTCCATTAAGTTGTTATTATTTAGTTAACTTGATTCAAGAACAGACAAATATACCATTTAACCATATTTTACTATGTCTAAAAAAGATTAGATTAAATAATTCATTCCGTGAACTTGCTGATGACTTTGGCATTGATAGAACTTATCCAAGCAAAATTTTTTCTAAAAATATACCTATTATAGCAAGTGTAATGCGTCCTTTTATTGTATCATTAGATAAGGAATTGATAAAAAAAAAATTACCTATGGCTTTTAGGCATAAATACAATAATGTGACTTGTATAATAGACTGTTTAGAGATTGAAGTACAAAAGCCTTCAAATGCCTTAAATCAAGCTCTTTCCTGGTCTGATTATAAGAAAGCCAATACCATTAAGTACCTTATATCTTGTACACCTAATGGTTTGATAAATTATATTTCGAATGGTTATGGAGGCCGAATAACAGACACATGCATTGTTGAAACCTCAGACTTCTCAAAATGTTTGCAACCCAATATGTGGGTCATGGCAGATAGAGGATTTAAACATGTGGAAGTTTATTTACGAAAACTGGGCATGCTGTTAGTACGGCCTCCAAGTGTTGTATCTGGAGGTAAGTTAACTAAAGCTGAAGCAAAAGAAACTAAACAAATAGCTAGCTTAAGAATTCATGTTGAGCGAGTGATAAGACGGTTACGTGAATTCAACATGTTGAAACCACATGCCTGTCTTAACTTAAGATTGGTTAAAGTTCTTGATGAAGTGATAACTATAGCTTGTGGTTTGATTAATATACAAGATTCTCTTATTAAATAAAACACTAATGAAATTTCTGCATTTTTATTTCCTATTTGATACTTTTGTACAATAATGGATACACATGGGATTTCCAAAATTTAATAACACTTTCAATAAAGCCTGCCATATAGTGCTCATCAAATAATATACATATAATTTCAACATTTTTATTTGTGGAAAAATTTGGGTCTGCGACGCAAAAATGACACTTATTTAAACCACTTAAGTACATTTGCATTTGAACCTGTGCAAAGCATTTCTTGCTGGGTTTCCCATTTTTCATGTAATTGAGATAAGTCTTGTTGCTTATGGGACATTTTATCTCCACAATGCTATCTCCACATATTCCATCAGGGGAACCTGCTAACATAGGATGTTTTTGGGATATAAACAGTCCAGTATTCTTGATTTTTTTCCCTAGTTTCTTGGTAACTATTTCACGAACTTCATTTTCTAAATGTCTACCCCGTTTCATTGCTGGTGTGTCTGGTATCTTCCCCCCCATGATAGTAGAAATCAGAGTCCCATCATTGGTCTGACACCGACTCACTTCATAAGCTCTCGAAGCTGTTACCCTGCCATACCTCAGTTCGAACCAAAGGTTATTTTTGAATTGGTCCCTGGTTTTATGTTCAATCATGTTAATAACATCCACAGTCAAATTAATTTTACTTAAAAATAAGTCACAACACTCTTCTTTATATTTAAGCACAAGTTGGTGCATTGAGATGCTAAGTAATATATCACAATCATAATCTTGTTGATACTTTAGTAGCTCGCAGTCATCAAGTTTTCTCTTTTTTCCTTCTTCTAAGAATTTTTCAAGGACTGTGGAGTTAGAAGGCAATATAGGAGGGCTACCTTTAGATAAATCTTTCGCAGATATAAATTTCAAGGTAGTGCCAACTCTTGATAACTTTGATTTCCGCCAGTAACATTGAACTTCTGTGCATGAAGGTTCTTCGCTTCGTCTATGGATCCACATAAGAAGCGCTATGGCATGTTTACATCCGCCCTGGGCAGCAACACAATCATGGCATTCAATTGACAATACTTTTTCTTCATCCTCATCAACCATCAATGTAACTGCATATAGGTTTGCATGGACTTTATGCTCTGGGCAAATCTTGCACTTTACTATGCAAATGTTTCCTTCCCGTTTTAGTTGCACATAACTAATTGCATCATCCCCATATGATGGTCTTGAAGACCTGAAATAATTGAAATTAATTAGAACAAATACATACACATTGATTTGGTGATTTATCAGATTTTAGGTGTTTTCTATGAGGAAAAATACTACTAGTACTAGTAGGTGCTGTTTAGTTACAGAAATTTACTCGTTTTATCGGGTATTCATTCTAAAATATCAACCAACTTGAAAGCTGTGAAGGAGCTAACCTCAAAAATAAACAATGATACGTTATGAAAGTAAAATAAACTAGTATGACTTCAACAGGAGTTTGATTATATATAAATTAGTAGAATCTAGGGTAAAGATAAATAAAAAATATACTTACAAGGAAGTTTTCACGTTTCTAAACTCAGACGAGCAAAAGTCTTTATTTGTTCCCAGGAAATCTCCCAACATTACTACATCAATCCTGGGCAAATTTGAGCTATTTGCCTTAATGAAGCTTGGTTCCATTGTTATACAAGTGTTTATAAATAGAGTAGATAAATCACAAGTAAAATAATATAAAATCAATCGAAAAGCGTAACAACAAGCAGTATTCACAACAACAAAACAGCGAATGAGAGAGTATAGAGTAGTAGAGTACTATTGACAGCGGAGTTTACTTGAGCGTGACGTCATGCGCTGTGATTGGTGTTTCAGTCAAAATGGCCAATTGCAGTATTTTAATGTTTTATTTTATTGAAAATCTTAATAATCTGAATTTTTAAAATAAAACTAAAGCCGTGTTTTAAATTTTTTCAATATGAATTTTTCCCTAAAACCATCAAATCGACGATTTTTTGATACTGTCGTCATGCCTATTGCATGAACCCCAGAAGGGAAGACCATAACCAAAATGAGATTGCAACAATGCAAAATAGGAAATTCTTGTAGATGCCGTATCTAAGTCACTTGAGATGTATAATTATATAAATATATATATATATATATATATATATATATATATATATATATATATATATATATATATATATATATATATATATATATATATATATATATATATATATATATATATATATATATATATATATATAAATATATATATATATATATATATATATATATATATATATATATATATATATATATATATATATATATATATATATATATATATATATATATATATATATATATATATATATATATATATATATATATATAAATATATATATATATATATATATATATATATACCTCTATATATATAAAACAAAATCAAACACCAAAATTAAAGGGAAGGCATCCTTGAAACAAAAACAACATATTCAAATAGAACATATTATTTTTTCAAGTGTGAAATAACAAATGGCAACTTCAACAAGGACAGGTTATATATATATATATATATATATATATATATATATATATATATATATAGTCCATATAAATAAATTTCTCACCGAACATCAATCTGTCACAAGATTATTGTTTTATCGAATTGATCTATGTTTTTCACAATACGATCTTTGGCTGACATCAAAAATGCCACCGTGAACGGCCCTCTGGGTATAATTAAGAGCGGTCCGCCAGGTGCGACATTGAGTACTATTAATCTCAATCCGGCACCCGAGTATCGGCCAATCAGTTTAAACCTACCCGATCGTATTTATTGAAGCAAAAAGTTAGTTCTACAACCGGCGATCTTTGACAGCTCCAATCAATCACCTTCAGACTGTACCTTGCCGCATTACAACTACTCTCTTCGAATTCCTTCGAATGCCAGAGTTTGTACAACTAAGAAATATCGAAAAAATAAATAGTGTTATTTGTCTTCGGTGTTCCTTTACCAGAGGGATGTCTGACGTTTTGGACTACAGAAACGATTAATATACCCTCTTCGTCGGATGATTTACTAGAAAGTAGAAGAATTGATGTTTCTCGTTATTCTACGATTTGAGGCCCCCTCAATTTCATATTTCACTGAGCCAAGTTAATTGGAGTACGTACAGAATAGGTAATCATCGAAACTGAATTATTCTTCATCAGGAAGAGTATAATATCATCTACAGATAAAACCGAATACAATAATAATGGTATCATAGTATATTTAGTGAGGAAGAACGTTAACAAAAAGAAATGAATTAGTAGAATGCATGATAGGTAATCGGTTAACGGAAATTGTATAAATTACAAGAATTGGGTTTTTGAAAAATATATAATATCAATTTTTTTATGTATTTTAAAGCTTCTTCATAAATTATAGTGATAGGCGATGAGGAAATGTCCTAATTTTCTTAAAATTGATAAAATTTTACAAAGAATAATCTAACTACAAACGCGCCACTATGGGTGGCCATATTTGTGACGTCATAATGTTAAAGGAATTTCTCGATAGTAGAATGTAACTATGCGTAAAGTGACTAAAAATATCAGAAACTCGTTTCAAAATATTATTTATAATAGCTACTCTTATTTGTTCATGTATGATAAACGATTTATTCAGGCTAATTCCGATAATGTATCTGATGTATAACATCTTGCGGAGCATTTAAAAACAATTTTTTTGATTTTGTTCTTGTAGTATTCATACATAATGGTACCAAACAATCAAAATAACTTTTAATGTTTGATATTTTATAAATATTTATTAATATTCTGACGATAACAACAAGATTTGGTCGACTAAAATCCAGAACACTGTATCAGCAGTGTGCTACGAAGAGTAGAAATTAACATTGTCACGTCAACGCGCTATGTATATATATATATATATATATATATATATATATATATATATATATATATATATATATATATATCTATATATATATATATAATTATATATATATATATATATATATATATATATATATATATATCTATATATATATATATATATATATATATATATATATATATATATATAAAGTAAAAACTTTAAAATAAAAAAACACTGTTTCACAATTTAACTTTTATTTTTTATATTGTGAAACATAAGCCAAGTGTTTTTTCATTTTAAAGTTTATACTTTATTCTTTATGATGTTTCACCAAGTGATGTGCGAGAATTCAATCTCATTTATATATATATATATATATATATATATATATATATATATATATATATATATATATATATATATATATATATATATAATATATAATACAAGCATGTAGTAGGCATGCTTGTATTATATATTATAATACAAGCATGCCTACCGCATTTTGTCTGCCGAAAAAAGGAAAATATTGTAACAGTTTTGAAATTATACAGTTAATTGTTTGTAAAAGTGATTAAAACTACTAATGAATGTTATCCACTTCAGCGGGGATGACTCTTATGTGTATCGTTAATGTTGACTTTCCACTACTAACCTCAAGTTAAATGTCTTGATAAAGAAAATAAAGGATTTTCGAAACGTTGACATAATAACACTGAGCCTTCTTTAGAACAGCCTAGTATTTTGACTGCATCCTCAAGATCTATCTGCATTTATATATATATATATATATATATATATATATACATATATATATATATATATATATATATATATATATATATATATATCTATATATATATATATATTTTTATATATATAGATATATATATATATATATATATTATATATATATATAAATATATATTATGATCCTTCCACTTATCACCAAAAAAAAATTTTTTTCAATGACCCAACCAACTGTTGCATACGTTCAACAGCAAGGAATAATATGAATCTATTTGTTTATTTATAAGTTATCACAATTATTGTACCAGTTAGCCAGTAGGCCTGCTTAAATTTCGAAATCAATCCTCTACTCTCTATATAATAATAGAAATCTGTATTGAACATATGAGTCAGACCTAATAAATTGATGAAATTATTGAAATCTCTCTCTCTCTCTCTCTCTCTGTTACCTCAAATTCTTGGTTTGTTAATTGAAGAATTACTTCTAATGTTGGAAGATGACACATTTTAACTAGAAAATCTTTAAGGTTTTTAAAAATTAATGATGCTGATATTTACAGAGATATATTTTCTGACTTAAGTAGAAGATGACAAACATCTTGAGAATGAAGACAGATTGAATATAATCAGACTCTAAGAAAGTTTTTCATATGAGCCTCATCTCAAAAGTCATTCATACTCAGGAAACCAGGTTTCATGCAAAATTTTGGATATTTCCCATACTAGACAATTAAGAATACTCATATATCTTCTCTATCCGGAATCCGTATTCATTGCTCACTTGATGAAATATATTAAACTTGAAAACTTTAAAATATTTCAAACATTTTGCTCAGTCGAAAAAAGTAATAATTCCACGTACTACGAAAAAATCGTCAAGCACGCATTTCATCCAATAAATATAATTATTACTGCAGCTTCCCGAAAAATCGTTTCACTGACATCATTGAAATCGGAGTTTTATAATTCATAAAGTCCTACAATTTATACTCATTTTATATACATATTGTTCATTTCATATTATGAAGCTAATGGATGAATATGAGTTTAGAAAAAATGTTTGCACGAAGAACACTTTTCGACAACTCCAGCAAATCATCCACTACAACAAAATGAACGCATTCGAAGCTAAACTACTTACTCAATAATAATCAATTACAAAATTCTGAAAATACTATAAATATACAATTATCTGCAAAAAATCTGATCGAGCTAGAAATTACCTCACAAATACATAGTATACTCAAAACTCAATCAAGAACGCAGTGTAAAAGTCAGGCAAATTTCGGGGGACACTGACGGAAGAGTTGTTCATAGTTCGAAACGTTTTTTGTAAACAAAATTATACTCTAACTCGAAATGGAACTTTTACGGACCATTTCGCTGAAGTTCCGTATTTGTAGCCTTTGGCATACCCCCAGCTATTTGCAAACTTAAGTGGAACGCACAACTTGCTCCGATAGTGAAAAAATAGAACGGGCTGCGAATAGGCGTAGAAGAAAATATCAAAAGGGCCGATAATAGCTGTCCAATTCTCGCGCATCTCCGTTAGTTTGTACGTTTTGTTCGTTGGGATAGACCATTATTTCAGTTCAAACTTTCGTTTTTTGAATTAGGCATGAATGTTGATGTACCTACATGTCAATATTAAATTTATATAACCAATTGATTGGGCCGATACTTGATGAAAATCCATTAAAATATTGTAAATAAAACTTCACAGTTTTTGATTTCCAGTATATTTTGCTAACATGACAATTGTTTCGATAAACACAGTGGCTTCTTCAGATGTATAATACATACTACCTTTTACAACGAGAATATTGAAAGATGAAGGAGGGGAATATACAATAAGAATGGGGAAAACCTAAACGTAATCAATCAGCAAGTACAAACTGTTAATGACTTGGGAAAATACAATAGACACAAATATTCAATATTAAATTTAGAAACGATCTAACAACGGTGAAT
>JARQZK010003635.1:715000-732500 GCA_030704885.1 Cynegetis impunctata
TTGAATCCTATGTAATACCCATTTCATATAATTTGAATGGAACTCTGAATGTATCGCTGTTCAAAATATTCGACCGAGTTCTTTCCATCAAATTGATTCACGTCAGGAAAACACATCTCTTTTAAATTATGAAGTAAGTGTCTATCAAATTTTGGGTCGAATAGAAAACAATGAATCTGAAATTCACAAAAACAATAAATCAAGAGTTTATAAAATTAATCGAGGTGATTGTGTTAGTTTCACATTAGTAGAGCTTTCAGAAGCTTTCAGATAAGAACTTCAGAACACAAACGCAGGTTTGTTAGTCAAAAGTTGGATTCGCATTATGCAAACCATTTAGTAGTTCAAAAATACAAGTTAGTCCAAGAAAATCACATAAGTATTCAATTCAGACGGAAAAATATTGAATGCTGAAATTGAGGAAATTGAATAGAATTTTCTAGTAAAAATCTCCTATTGAATAGTCGAATTGATCATACTACAAGACCCTTCTTATTCTTTTGAACATTACTAAACCACCTGACCAGCATTTTATAATGGGTTTTTCCTCTTCTACTAATTGTTGTAACTATCTTTGTATTTACTCCTTATACACAATTTATTTATTAATTTCTTGTACCGGCTATGTCAGATAAAAACATTCATTTTGCATTGAGCATATGAAAAAGGTCTCATGACTAACAAACTTATACGAGTACTAGCTCTATTTTTAAGTTATTCAAGGTCAAATTATCACTTGCAACCAAATTAGTCATGACCATGGTTTTGCTGGCGTTGACAGTCAAACCCACCCTCTTGGAGGCTTTTCTAGCTCCTGTAACATCGCTTGTGCCTCACCAAGGAAATCTGTCAACAATATAATGTCATCAGCAAAGTGTAAGTTATTAAGTTTTTCTCCAACCAAACTTGTGAATTGTCAAGAAGAATTGGTCTAACTTGGTCATCCTTCGGAAAGTAGAGTCATGTTCTAAGATCAGATATCCCCATCTGCTTTGAGACGAAGATCTTCAACCAGTGCGTCCTGCCTGTACTGACATATGCTGCCGAGGCGTTAACCTTAACGAGACGAATAGCCAATGAAATCAGAGAGCTATGGAGAGAGCAATGCTGGGTCTGTCTCTGAGGGACAGGGTTCCCAACACCACTGTAATTGAAATAAGTAGATTAATCGACGACATATAGAGGATTCCTAACCTTAAATAGAACTGGGCGGGACACCTGGCTAGGGTCAGTGACGATAGATGGACAAGAAAGGTGACAGAGTGGAGACCGCGCGAGAATGCACTTCGCAGCAGAGGAAGACCTCCCACTCGATGATCGGACGATATAAAGCGTGTCCATTCCAACTGGATGAACGCAGCTCGGGACAGAAGGGGATGAAAACTTTTATCGCAGGCTTATGTCCAGCAGTGGACGAGTATGGTTGATTGATGATGATGATATGAAGAAGGTGAATTTTTACCAAAACGTGCGTCATGCGTATTTTTTTTTTGTGTAAATTGTTTTCACTAACCATTGTTAAATATCTTTTATATTATATATAATAATGTAACTCAATATTTTCTAGCGCAGCTTTCCGAGCTTTTTACGAACTTCAATATGTAGAATAAAATCTAACATCTTTCTTGAACATATTCTTGAATCTCCTGTAAGCAAAAACGAATAGAGCAACAGATTAACATTGTATCTCGAATTTCCTTGGCGCAAAACAAATCGTTAGTTCTCTCGCGGATTTCAGAACAGCCATCCCAGTTGAAAAACGACGTCCCAATCTCCCTAATGTTACTAACGCTGAAACAAAATTAACGAACGAACACAAGAGAACCGACAATTTCCAAATTTTTTTTTGAACACGCTCAAATGATAATATATTACACGACTTGAAGGGGTTTCACCAGTAAATACGTACTCGGAAGCGTTTGATTGATTATAAGGAACAGCTGTCACAGAAGCGTCGTTTTTTATGTTAATTCCACCCCTATTACACCCTCGGCACAGCCCACCACGAGATGTAACCACTTCGTCGTACCAGGTAAAATAACTTTGCGATTGAATTGCAAATTTTCTATACGAAGTAAATTCTGGCAAATCCTAGACATTTCAGAATCTCGTTTCGGTTGTATCGATTCGATTTTATTTTTTTGCGACGGGGCGATTTGATTATTCGAGTCTCAGACAGTTACAAATGAATAATTCGGGTCGTATTCAGGCCGATAGTCTGTATTTATTCATTCATGAAATGCTCAAATAATTTGTTTTAGGATCGAGGTTACACTCCAAACACTGTGCGATTGAAAGCTAGGCATGGAACGTTATGATCATCAGAGGCTAGAAATCAGCTATATTCGATTATTGTTCTTATTTTATTGAGAAATAGATAATTTTAGTGATTTCGTAGAAGTTGAGGATAGCTATGAAGAAGTCAGGTAAGGAAGAGTGCTTCTATTCTCATAAATTCGTTCTGTTCCAGTGTCCCACTACACCTCTCGTCTGTTTCAATACTGAATTTACTCAGAAAATAATATTGAATCTTGGTTGCCTCCGAGAATTTCCCTATAATTAATCCAAATTCATAAGAAATTTCTCAAAACAAAATCAGTAGTACATTATATTAAAATCAGAATTTTCAAATATATTTTTCTAGATTTGAAGTAGCATTGACGGCATTCAATAAAGAACGAATAATTTATGTTGAAAAATTAAGATCTCTGATGGAAATGAAGATACACCAGCATGACATAAACAGTTTAGATTAAAATTATTCAAAATTTATATTGATAAAATATTTCAAATTCTGATATCATAGTGGACGCAAGATGATTTCTCAGCTTAAGTTTTCAAAACCAGTTATGGAGACCACAATTCGAATTAAGCATTTTCACTTCTATCTAGATGATGAAAGAATAAGAATGAAAACTCTGAATCTGAAAAAGAGTTTGACAATTTTTCATTGATGAGTTGATTTTTTTAGCTATCTTTAAAAATGAAATTATTATTTTTTTGAATAAACTTGCAGAGATAGAGCCATGTACCTCTAGGAAAATATATTGTTTTCCATATTTGAGGCTGCTTTTTTCATTTTTTTGGCATCATATGATTTCAAAATAGATGGTTACAATTGACTGATTTGCTTTCAATTTGTTCAGAGCAGGAAAATATATTGACAATTTAATATATTCAATAAGTTGAATATATTAATTATTGGTATAATTTTTTTAATCGTATATCTAACGAAATATTCGTTAGGGATTCTCAAATACAAGTGACAAAATATCATTACATACAAAATAAATTGTCTTTAAAATCACAGCTATGATTTAAATAGGGGTATTGAAATTTTCAAAATGTCCCGCATTGTATATTCTGTCACTCAAACTGAATATTTTATCAGCATACATCAAACGTCCACTAAATAATCAAACATAATCTTTATGAAAGCAAGTGAGGAGAAAATTGGGAAGAATTTGAAGAAAAAGCGACGGCATACCAGATAATCGCTATAATCTCTTAATATTTTATACATCGCCAGGCTTTCATTTTTGATCGATTGGTTCGGTCGGAGACGTTCCGAAAAACTTTTCCACTCTCTTTTGCTTTCGGTGTCTAGGAGGATTATCCTCTGTTAGACGTTTAGGACTGGATAATTATTGTCCTGTTAACACATGAAACGTTAAAATTTAACGAACAATATCTTCATCTTCGGATTCCTTCATAGTAATTTTCATTACGAACTGATACAAACAGGTTGACGTTTCATTGATACGAATTCGTATTTGATACCTCTTTCGTTTCCTTTCATCTGCGCAACTGGAAAATCATCAAAACCTAACGACGTTAATTTCTATATTAAAAAAATTTACGGAACTTCATATATTACAACTAACGTAGTACAAAAAGAAGAATACATTGAATAAATACACTAATGAAATAAAAATGAATATATATATATATATATATATATATATATATATATATATATATATATATATATATATATATATATATATATATATATACCAGGCCGTTTTTTGTAGCTGATCCCACTATTGCTATCTCGGAAACGGAGAGACCTACAAGGTTGGTGAAATTGGATAAAAGTTTCCAATTTTAAAATCTTAAATAATAATATTTGTTTTTGAGATATTCGTCAAAAACTAAAATAGTCGAATTTCGTATTTTGGCTCTATCGCCTCCATTTCGAATGATATTAGAAAGAGTCAGGGGAGTTTCAATAATATTTCATACTCGTTAAAATCTGATATGAACCAAATTTCAATGCGACGTTTTGTTCATTAGATTCCATCAACAGCTTTATTTTTTTAAATACGGGCCTCTAGATTTTTTCATCAATTTAGTAACCACTGTTGTGACAAATGCAGCTGTTAATTACAATCGAATAAAAAAGCCTCAATTTCAGTATCGCCACTTCTGTTATATACTGTACAGCTCTTTTTCGGGAGTTTTTCTAATGAACCATGATTTCGTAAAGTCCTCTCAATGCGTTGAAAACATCTTTCGGATGGCTGATACTTCTCGGGGTACAATTCCCTATACATAGCTAGAGATGTAGTAGCATTTCTCAAACATTTCGCGTACACTCAAAAAAATACTGGTCATAATATTAATAAACAGCCTTCATCATTCTCATTTTCATTGTTCCAATGTTTTTTTTCATTGATATAATGCACGAAATTATTTGAAGAAATTTCAGCATTCATGTAAGTAATGAACGAGGATTCATTAAGTAATGAACGGGCGTTCATCAATTTGTCTTAAATTTTCATCAATAACATCAATACTGTTCGTTATTACAATGCATATCATGCATTAATATTATGAAAACATTCATTGAAAGTGCTTTTCGCCAAAATCGAGTACATATTATTGATGAACAGTTACATTATTCCAATGATCATTTTTAATAGAAAATAATGACTGCGGTTCATTGAATGAATGTACAATACATTGATATAATGAATCAAACGTAAAACAATGATTGAATACATTAATACAATGAACAGGTCATTGGCGAAATGTCGCTAGTCGGTGAAACGCTTGATGCGCAACATCTTTTCTACCCCAAATTCGGTTCGGTCAATCAAAATACTGGCGACAATTTCATTGCATAGTTTATGTTGATAAATAAAAGATGGCTTAGTGTTTTGTGATTATTTTATGAATTCAGCTCTAAGGATAATTGTGATTGCATTGTTTTTGTGCCGTATTTACAAGTAAGTAGGTATATATGACTTCATTTTTATGCCGGTCAACAAAGCGTTTGATTTTAGGTATGAGCAGTATAGTCCTGTAGTTTCAGATTCATTAACTTGATTAATGGTAGTTTTTGCAAATTTTTTTAGTTTAAAACAAAATATTTTGAACAGTATCTACCTCCACAATAATTATAAAACTGCTACTTCTTGCAAATTCATTTAATTGAAAAAAATTCTTTTGAAGAGTATCTACCTACATTATAATTATAAAAATGTTGTGCTTTTCATGTAGAGGTGAATTTAGCACATTAGATACTCTTGTATTCAAATTTAAAACAAACACATAATTTGAGTTCCTCAGATGGAATTATGTAGGTAATTTAGTGTAAATTAGTGTATTTTTTACAAAACCTAAAATACCTAGATACCACCAAAATAAAGTTAAGGGTCAGTACATTCTTAAAGTTTATCTGATTATAATCATTGTTGCAAAATAGGTATTTAAATTAATAATTATTTTCAAATATTTACTAATTCATTTAGATTCTATCACCAGATTGATATGGATTTTGATGTCCTCCAGGACACCGCGAATGGCCTCGTGTCCAAATGGTATCAGATAAAGGAAGTCTTAAGACAGTTACCGTCGTTAGACAGTAACGTGAAAGAAAAATCAGTCAAGGGACTCTTGGATCATGTCGGAAAACATGAAGTAACCGAAAGTAAGTTTTTGTCTAATTTTATTTTTATTGCCTGAGAAAGTGCTTTCAAATGATAATAACCCCGAAGAACTCAGAATCAATACTTATTTGAACCCCCTTTTTTTCGCACTACTGATATCATGCGATTTTTGGTAATCATTATATGGTTCCTTTCACGTGAGAATATTGATGAAAAAGCATTGCTACTCTATATTACAGTATTTATTTTGCGATATACTTACACCATCTAATTTTTTTTTGCAGGCAGCCACAATGCTATTATTTTATGGGCTGTGCACGGGTATCTCGTACCCACAATTGAGAGTGTCACTAAAGACTTGACTGAAAGAAAAAAATTACGAAATTCGCCATCAAAGATTCACAAGAATCTTTTATGTTTTTGAGAAGAAGTTACCAGAATATAGAAGATCACCTGGAATACTAGAGGAGGAAGACTGGAAGAACTCTCATATACAAATTTTTTCATTGTTAGTTGGTGATGACATGGCCACAATTACAGATATTTTTGTAGTTTTCGATAATATTAAATATCTGTTCAAAAACTGAGCCTAAAGCTATCAAAGCAGTTGATATTTGCTTAAAAATTTTTTATGTTTTCAATTTAAGTTTTCCAGAGCATTTCCTTGTGTTCTGGACATTTAATGAAAGTTATTTTTATGAAATAAAGCCGAATAAATCATTTTCTAAAATTCATGTGTTATGTAATTCAATCAAGAAATTCAATTAAAAACACAATAAAAAAAGTTTTAATTAACTGTGCTTCACCACGAAAACTTAACATGTGGATTTTCGGTGATGATGGTGTATATGAAAAAAAGCTCGGACAGGTCGATTTTGTTTATTGAACGGCTATTTTCAAATGCTTGTATACTTTGGGTACGTTTTAAAAAATGCGACTTGTGAAAACGAAATCGACCAATCCGACTATTTCTTTAGATCTACGCTAATATTACCCAAAACCTCCATATAAAATTTCATTGGGCCACCCTGTATACAAATTTTTTAATGAATCTGATTCATTGAACTGAATAATACGATTCATTCATTCAATGAATTGTATTCATCAATTCAAGAACCTATATTCATCAAAACAATGAATACAGATCATTTATTCAATGAATTGTATGCATCAAATTAAAGAAAGATTTTCATCAACTTATGATTAACATACATTGTCGCAATGTACGAGTTCATTAATATTAGGGAAAAGGTACCAAATCCATTTAATGTACACGTTCACATTATTAATGAAACTGTTCATAGATTAATGTAGTCCTGTTCATTAAAACAATGAACTTGTTCATTGGACCAATTTGAATGATTTTGTTCATTGAATCAATGAAACCTTTCTTTGTATTTATGCTACAATTTGGTTGAGTGATACGAAAAGCAAATCAACTTTCTCGTCATTTGAAAAATTTTTGGTTTTCACTTCACAAATTCAGAAATCAAATAATTATTTATGTACTTAGTGTCAATAGATTTGACATTTTGTTATTCTGTTAATTCGTGGCTCACTTTGAAACAATAAAAAATTGATCATACTACAAACCTCCTTCTTAATCGTTTACAAATTACGGAATTACCTGACTAGAAGTTTAGAATGGTTACACAACTTTGTATTTACCCTTTCCACATAATTTATTATTTGTTTATTTCTTATATTGGATATATAGAGAGATATATTCATTTTGCATTCATTATCTGAAGGAAATGAAGTTCCATTTTTTAATATCCATTGTTTCGAAATGTTTATTAATTGACATCAAGTAATGGCCTTATCAGTCCAAAAATTGAATAATTCTTCATTGGGTTTTAAATTTTATCATCTCTACATTATAAACTTTTACGGCATCATAAAATTTCAAAAGTAACGCACGGCCATTCGAATATAATTGCGAAAACTGAATGAATTCATTCATTTATAGAAACCTAATTTTTAAATCAGTACGCTTTTAACTTCCCTATAAAAATCTCCACGTCCAGTCTTCAAGCTAGAAGTTTTGTGAGGAAATTGTAAAACAGCGACGAAAAAGTAGTCCAGGTAATCGAAGAAATTCAAAAAATTTGCTACACGTCCCAAAAATTAGTTGCGTGGCCATTTCGTGGCAGGAAAAGCTCTCCGTAGGTTTCACGGGTGAAGTCGCTATGAGAAAAGCAATCAGATAGGTTCGCTCTAAATCATATTTGAAAAACTTTCGCGGGAAAAACCCTGATAGAATGAGCGACTCAAAGCTCTCAGGTAAAACAGCGATAACTAAACTAGAATATAAGTGCGAGATCCGTTATTACAGATATATACCCTCATCTGTTATTTAATGATAATAGGGAAAATACGGTAGATAATGTATGAATTGATACATCGCGAATAGGCTGCCTAGCTAAATCACAATGCTGATGATGTTAAACAATAGAACGTTTGATTAAATTTTTTTGATCAACTTCCCCCATTTGTTATCTATGAAAGTTTGGCAACAGCTGAAAGAATATACCCTAAGGAATTGAAAAAATGCAGATACACTTCAACATAAACTTAGTAACACTTATTCTGAATTAGTAACAAAAAATTAAAATTTTACGATATGTTTTCAAGAAGTCATAAACATACATTACATAAAGTGAACAAGGAAAATTCTTCAATAATTTTAAAAAATTATCAAACAACTTTCCAAGGAAGCTGGTTATACGTATTCAGCAACGCAAAATCTGCATTCACAATCGAACGGTGAATTATAGAAATTGTCAAGTCACCCCGACTCAAAATCTGCATACAGCTGTTTCGATCTTATTAAATCTCATCAGTGTAGCTTATTTGACTCGGAGTGAATTAACAAATTTCTAATTGTTCCCCAATACAAATCGTGGTCAGTAACAATGGATGAATAACAATCCAGAGCGCCATCCCACCAAAGATATTGGGAAACAACAATTCACCGCTTAGACTGAAAATGCAGAAATTCGTCGCTCAAAACACGTACCTCCTGATATGAAGATATCTGCTCTACAACAGTGGTGTATATGATTCCAAGGCACACTAACATAGTGACTTAAAATCTTTGGATATACTCACGAGAGCGCGCTCCGAATATTCTAGTCGCTTAATACGCAAAATATAACAATCAAATCATGAAAAACATACTAGTCGACCATGGTCAATTTCATACATTACATAAAGTGAACAAGGAAAATTCTTCAATAATTTTGAAAAATTATCAAACAACTTTCCAAGGAAGCTGGTTATACGTATTCAGCAACGCAAAATCTGCATTCACAATCGAACGGTGAATTATAGAAATTGTCAAGTCACCCCGACTCAAAATCTGCATACAGCTGTTTCGATCTTATTAGATCTCATCAGTGCAGCTTATTTGACTCGGAGTGAATTAACAAATTTCTAATTGTTCCCCAATACAAATCGTGGTCAGTAACAATGGATGAATAACAATCCAGAGCGCCATCCCACCAAAGATATTGGGAAACAACAATTCACCGCTTAGACTGAAAATGCAGAAATTCGTCGCTCAAAACACGTACCTCCTGATATGAAGATATCTACTCTACAACAGTGGTGTATATGATTCCAAGGCACACTAACATAGTGATTTAAAACCTTTGGATATACTCACGAGAGCGCGCTCCGAATATTCTAGTCGCTTAATACGCAAAATATAACAATCAAATCATGAAAAACATACTAGTCGACCATGGTCAATTTCATACATTACATAAAGTGAACAAGGAAAATTCCTTGTTCACTAGAAGTTTAGAATGGTTACACAACTTTGTATTTACCCTTTCCACATAATTTATTATTTGTTTATTTCTTATATTGGATATATAGAGAGATATATTCATTTTGCATTCATTATCTGAAGGAAATGAAGTTCCATTTTTTAATATCCATTGTTTCGAAATGTTTATTAATTGACATCAAGTAATGGCCTTATCAGTCCAAAAATTGAATAATTCTTCATTGGGTTTTAAATTTTATCATCTCTACATTATAAACTTTTACGGCATCATAAAATTTCAAAAGTAACGCACGGCCATTCGAATATAATTGCGAAAACTGAATGAATTCATTCATTTATAGAAACCTAATTTTTAAATCAGTACGCTTTTAACTTCCCTATAAAAATCTCCACGTCCAGTCTTCAAGCTAGAAGTTTTGTGAGGAAATTGTAAAACAGCGACGAAAAAGTAGTCCAGGTAATCGAAGAAATTCAAAAAATTTGCTACACGTCCCAAAAATTAGTTGCGTGGCCATTTCGTGGCAGGAAAAGCTCTCCGTAGGTTTCACGGGTGAAGTCGCTATGAGAAAAGCAATCAGATAGGTTCGCTCTAAATCATATTTGAAAAACTTTCGCGGGAAAAACCCTGATAGAATGAGCGACTCAAAGCTCTCAGGTAAAACAGCGATAACTAAACTAGAATATAAGTGCGAGATCCGTTATTACAGATATATACCCTCATCTGTTATTTAATGATAATAGGGAAAATACGGTAGATAATGTATGAATTGATACATCGCGAATAGGCTGCCTAGCTAAATCACAATGCTGATGATGTTAAACAATAGAACGTTTGATTAAATTTTTTTGATCAACTTCCCCCATTTGTTATCTATGAAAGTTTGGCAACAGCTGAAAGAATATACCCTAAGGAATTTGAAAAAATGCAGATACACTTCAACATAAACTTAGTAACACTTATTCTGAATTAGTAACAAAAAATTAAAAATTTTACGATATGTTTTCAAGAAGTCATAAACATACATTACATAAAGTGAACAAGGAAAATTCTTCAATAATTTTAAAAAAATTATCAAACAACTTTCCAAGGAAGCTGGTTATACGTATTCAGCAACGCAAAATCTGCATTCACAATCGAACGGTGAATTATAGAAATTGTCAAGTCACCCCGACTCAAAATCTGCATACAGCTGTTTCGATCTTATTAAATCTCATCAGTGTAGCTTATTTGACTCGGAGTGAATTAACAAATTTCTAATTGTTCCCCAATACAAATCGTGGTCAGTAACAATGGATGAATAACAATCCAGAGCGCCATCCCACCAAAGATATTGGGAAACAACAATTCACCGCTTAGACTGAAAATGCAGAAATTCGTCGCTCAAAACACGTACCTCCTGATATGAAGATATCTGCTCTACAACAGTGGTGTATATGATTCCAAGGCACACTAACATAGTGACTTAAAATCTTTGGATATACTCACGAGAGCGCGCTCCGAATATTCTAGTCGCTTAATACGCAAAATATAACAATCAAATCATGAAAAACATACTAGTCGACCATGGTCAATTTCATACATTACATAAAGTGAACAAGGAAAATTCTTCAATAATTTTAAAAAATTATCAAACAACTTTCCAAGGAAGCTGGTTTTACGTATTCAGCAACGCAAAATCTGCATTCACAATCGAACGGTGAATTATAGAAATTGTCAAGTCACCCCGACTCAAAATCTGCATACAGCTGTTTCGATCTTATTAGATCTCATCAGTGCAGCTTATTTGACTCGGAGTGAATTAACAAATTTCTGATTGTTCCCCAATACAAATCGTGGTCAGTAACAATGGATGAATAACAATCCAGAGCGCCATCCCACCAAAGATATTGGGAAACAACAATTCACCGCTTAGACTGAAAATGCAGAAATTCGTCGCTCAAAACACGTACCTCCTGATATGAAGATATCTACTCATATACACCACTGTTGTAGAGATCTAATAAGATCGAAACAGCTGTATGCAGATTTTGAGTCGGGGTGACTTGACAATTTCTATAATTCACCGTTCGATTGTGAATGCAGATTTTGCGTTGCTGAATACGTATAACCAGCTTCCTTGGAAAGTTGTTTGATAATTTTTTAAAATTATTGAAGAATTTTCCTTGTTCACTTTATGTAATGTATGAAATTGAGCATGGTCGACTAGTATGTTTTTCATGATTTGAAAGTCATAAACAATGTATTCTGTAAGAATAATAGATATTGTGCATGTTTTCCATGAATTCTTTGATGTATTTTATCTACAACCGTGCATAAATTATGTTTTTACACACCCATATTAGTGCGGTAACTATTAATTTAACGCACTAGTGCGGTAAAAATCATTTTAACGCACTATTACGGTAAAAATTTATTAAACAAATTTTTGTTGAAAAAACCTCGGACTTCTTCGGTTTATTGCCTATGGTTTTTCTTTTCAAATAAGCTATTAATCTTGGAAATTTGTCTATCTGCATGTTTTTTTTATGGACAAGGTGGACTTCAGCATTGAATAATAGCACCAAAGCGACTTCTTTTTCTTGAATTTTTTCTTGAATCTTCAAAATAGGCAATTAATACATCTTCATTAATGTTATCCACTTTTTCATGGGAGCACCATTCGATTAACATATCATGGGAAATTTTAGACTATAATTAATTTGTATTTAATCAAAACGAACAGTTGTAGATAAAATAGTATACATAACTCGCGTGGTAACTAGGTTTTTAGCACACTTAAGTGAATGAAAAGACTCGCCTGCGGCTCGTTTTTCAAACTTCACTTAGCGTGTGCTAAAAACCTAGTTACCACACTTATTATGTAATATACTATTAACGAATTCACAACCAAATTAGCTCCAATGATGTATCACATATCTTACAATGCCATTTGAAATTTTGAAATTGATATCTAGATCTGGCAACTACCAAACAAGAAACTAAATTCAATAACAACGTCCCCCGCAAATTGAAAATCGCCCTATATTTTTATTTAATGATAAAAAGGAAAATACGCTAGATAATGTTTGAAATTATACATCGAAAATAGGTTGCCTAGATAAATCAGGTGCCGATGATGTTAAACAATAGAATGTTAAATTAAATTTCTTTGATCAACTTCCCCCATTTGTTATTTATGAAAGGTGGGCATCAGCTGAAAGAATATACCCTAAGGAATTGAAAAAATGCAGATTGCTTACATTCCAC
Organism: Cynegetis impunctata; assembly: GCA_030704885.1. Classification (NCBI taxonomy): domain Eukaryota; kingdom Metazoa; phylum Arthropoda; class Insecta; order Coleoptera; family Coccinellidae; genus Cynegetis; species Cynegetis impunctata. Next base: position 727,935 of record JARQZK010003635.1, read on the forward strand.
TCTGCGCATCTATGGGGTTGCCGCTTATAAACAGGTAAGTAAGCGTAGTTAATATACCCTCATAAGTTATTTGATCGAATTACATCTCAAATGAAAGCTTAATTTGTTCCCAATGCAACCGTATTAGGTTGCCTCATCAAAAAGTTTCTTGACTCTATGGTTGCCTAGATTGAAGATATCAAATTTTCTGTGCGAGCGTTGAAAGTGATAAAAATGCGTTGCGGATGCAGTTCAATTTGACTGACAAAGATGCAGTTCGTTTTAAAGATTAGTTATTGTGAATATTAAATACGTTATCTAATTTTTGTCAATCACACATTAATTCATCAGCGGCAATACATAATTATGAAATAATAAGTTTTTCCGTTCAAAATGTACGTATTTCAAAAGGAAATTTTTCCGATCGTGTAAGCGCGGATTAAATACAGGTAAAAAACAAATGAAAAATTATTATTATCACATAAATTTATCAATAGAGAATTACAAAATTTAAATTTAGAAAACTTATTCTGATTCTGACTCGTCAGAAGTGCCGATGTCACAATAAAATTCTGATTCTTCATCGTTCTTCTTTTTCCCGATTCTCTCAGTATATAATTAACTTGTAACGGAATTTGGTGGCCTTCAAACCACGTAGGTTTCAGGTAGCTATCCAAAAACCAACCATAAATCTGGATTGAATTTAACGCAGCATGCACCGGTTGCATGAAGCCACATCGAATTGACAAATATTGTGCGAAAATCTTAATATTTCATGACTATGTATTGTCGCTGATAAATTAATGTATGATTGGCAAAAATTAGATAATCTATTTAATATTTACAATAACTAGTCTTTAAAACGAACTCGCTGCATCTTTGTCAGTCAACTTGAACTGCGTCGGCAACGCTTCTCTATGACTCTCAACGCTCGCACAAAAAATTTAATATCTTCAATCTAGGCAACCATGGATTCAACAAACTTTTTCATAAGGCAACCTGATACGGTTGCATTGGGAATAAAATAAGCTTTCATTTGATATGTAATGCGATTAAATAACTTATGACGGTATATAAACTATGCTTACTTACCTGTTTATGAGCGGCAACCCGATAGTTGCGCAGAGTGAAATGTAGGCAACCTGCATTTTTTCTATTCCTTAGGGTATATTCTTTCAGCTGATGCCCAACTTTCATAAATAACAAATGGGGGAAGTTGATCAAAAAAATTTAATTAAACATTCTATTGTTTAACATCATCGGCACGTGATTTAGCTAGGCAACCTATTTGCGAAGTATCAATAATAATAATAATAATAATATCCGTTTATTTAGTCCAAAAACTATAACATTAATCTTACATTTTTTTTCATCCACTTAAATTAATCCATCATTGTCATATATATAATTGTACAAATTTTTTTAAAATTCATTATAGCATTTACAATATTTTAAAGTTGTTGGTAAATCATTAAACAACTTAATTCCATTACTTATTGTGGATTTATGCATTAATGTGGTGTTATATGTATCAATAAATATATCATCTCGATGCCTTGTCTCATATTCGTGCACATCACTGACATACTGTATTTTTTCACTTAAATAAGTTGGTAACATTTGATTTTTTATTTTGAATATAAAATCCATATTCTTATTATATAGTCGTTGTTCTATATTAATCAGATTTAGTGTTTGAAGCATTAGTTTTATCGGTGTTCTTTTTCCACATTTGAGTGCCACCCTCATACCATCATTCATAATTTTTTGTAACACAGTAATTTGAGTTTTTTGTATGTTAAATAACAACGACGCACAATAATCTATATGTGGTAGAACAATTGTTTTGAGTAGCAATACTCTAGTATTCAGATTGAGTTTGTTGCTCAATCTAGACAAAAACTAGATTTTCTTTGACATTTTGTTTGCCATATATTCTGTGTGATTCTTGAAACTCAAATTTTCATCTATAATTATGCCTAAATATTTCATTTTAACTACTCTATCCAAAGCCATGCCATTTGTTTCAATTTTACAATTTTCAGTGTTTACTTTTTTTATACTATATGGTGAGCCTATCAACATATTTTTCGACTTTTTGACATTTGTTTTCATATTATTATCACATAACCACATGAGAATCTCATTCAAATCATCATTTATTAAGTGTTAAAACATCTACATCTTTACCAGAAACATACAATATAGTATCATCCGCAAACAGACTTATTTGACAATTTTTTACATAATTGCTAATGTCATTTATATATAGTAAAAATACCAACGGTTCTAAGACCGTTCCCTGCGGTATACCATGAAGATTGCCTCGAGAAGAAGATATCTCACCATTGAATTCAACTTTTTGATGTCTGTTTACCAAATAAGAACTGAACCAATTATGTATCTACAGTAACTTTTATTCTAATTTTTTGCATTTTTTCTAATAAGAAGTCCTTATTTATGGTTTCGAACGCCCTCTGAAAATCTAGAAAGACGACCATTATAATCCATCCCTTGTCTAACTCCTTCATCCATTTATCACAAACACTCAAGATCGCACTCATCACAAGAGTGATTTACACGGAAACCGGATTGATTTTTTACAGGAACATCTTTTATATCACAGTACTTAATTAGTTGACGCTTTGCAGCGATTTCCAATATCTTTTCATATACAGGAACTGTATTTATAGCCCTAAATTCCTCACACTTGTTCTTGTTGTTGTATTCATAACCCTTTCTACTGGTATGATAATTGAAGTTTTCCATTTATCCGGAAAAACACCATACTTCAGCGAAGTGTTTACCACATCCAATATTCGATTTTCGACAACATCAAACAAATTCTTTATGATTCCAGTTGTTATTCCATCATCAGGTGAGGATGTTTTTTTCAGTGACACGATTATATCTTTAAGTTCTTTCATAGGCACAACTTGGAATTTTGAAAATTCATCGTAAGTTGCGATATTGTCAACATATTTTTTCCTTGATGCAAACTTGGGAATCTGCGTGACAAGGTCATTTATACTTTCTACGAAGTAAGAGATGAAGTGTTCAGCTATCATTTAGTTATTTTCTATTTTCAAGTCGTTAAATATTACTTCATTTTTATGATTTGTTAATTTATTTAGTAAAAGAGGTTTTATAATCTTCCATACATTTTTAACTAAGTTTTCTTCTATGAGGTTATGATAGTATTTTTTTTCTTCAGTTTTTAATTTGCTTATCACTTTATTTCTCAATTGTTTGTATATCTCCCAATCTTGATGATCTCTTGTAAATACTGCCCGTTTATATTTTACATTTCTTTCTTTCATCAATAATGTCATGATTTATCCATTTTGCTACGATTTTGTCACATTTTACCGCTGTTACTATAGAACACATTTCGTCCAATATAGATTTTATTGGTTCTATGAAACTTTCAGCCAAGTCGTTAATATCAGTTATATCATTATTCTATTCTATTTGCCTTATCTTATCCTGAAGAATATCAGGATTGTAGTTCTTGTATGAACGAAACTTCATTTTTTCCTTTTTTTTTCTCTTCATACATTATCTAGCGTATTTTCCTTATTATCATTAAATAACAGATGAGGGTATATATTTCTATAAACGAATCTTAGACTATATGAATAACTTTGATCGGATCGTTTTCGTGCTTATATTCGGTATGAGATTGGCAGGAAATCAGCAAGCATGAAATACATGCATTATATAATCGTAATTAATAATTCATCAACATTTCAAGTGTGCCAAATTATATGAGCATTTGCTTCCGAGTAAGTTGAAGCGTATTGTTCTTTTATGAACTCACAATTTCACGGTAAGTAATGAAATGTCTGTCCGTAATTCCTTGGACGCTGTGAGTAGAGCGGCAGCGTACCCAAGCCAAGATATAAATAAAGTATCTCTTCATTTAACTCGAGGCAGCCTCCCTTACGAGATTATGCAAAATATAACTTCTACCATTCAGGGCCGAACCTTCGCCTTCTCTCAGGGAGATAATTGTGAGGTGAAGAGATAACGGGAGCGAATACTACGGTGTAACTCTCGATGTTCAACAATTCAACTTTCCCAGATGGGAAACCGATGGCGAGGCAAAATTATGCTCGTAGATTCAGATTGGAGTACGATGTGGGAATTGCGGTAAACTCAATTTCATTCTTTCTTCCGTTGAATTATTTACTGATCGCCAATTTTATTTCCGAGGGAGATGGAAGAAAGTGATGAATTTTTGATTCTCATACTGTTTGACAAATGGGTCAAAGTTCGGTATAACTATAGCGATTCTCAGTCTTACTACTTAATTAAATAAGCATATTCATCAATTCTTAATCTAATTATGCGTTCCACTATATACTCTACACTATTGGTGAGTGAAGATATCTTCGAGATTTGAAAAAAATAATGGTTTTTGTTTTCAGTGTGCCAATGGTTATATTTTAGCCATTAAAAGGAGATTGTCGACTGTAGAATCAGGGTTACTATGCCATGTGTTCATTGAATTATTGTCGAATGAACTTTGAAGACTGGAGAACAACCTCGAAAATCATCTTGACAAACGGTATTCCTTCAGATTAA